>CATIWQ010380496.1:0-31411 GCA_949673415.1 Euphorbia schlechtendalii
ATATATATATATATATGTGTGTGTGTGTGTGTGTGTGTGTGTAGATATATATGTACATATATATGTGTACATATATATATATATGTGTACATATATATATATATATGCAAATATATACATATATGTATGCATGTATATACATATATATCTATATTACTAAATATTTTTACTAACCCCGATCAAACCTAGCCCGAACCACTCCAGCCCAATGCCCAAGTCTAATCATATCTCAACACCTTGCTCCCAACAATTTCTCTCTTTTACCGGTTCAAAAACTCCATTACTATAGGGTGGTATTTATGCATATCAACTGCAATTTAACTTGTAAATATCAACCCTCATAATCTGTTTTCTGCATCATTAATATTAACCCTGTTCTTCTGAACTATAAAGTTAGTTTCACAAAAATAATGAGTAAATAACAGTAAAAGAAGGGATTACTGGAATTTAATGGTAAATGATCACATCAAACATACACAATTTGCTATTCAAATCTGTTTGTTCTTCTGATTCTCTCTATCTTAAATTTTGTCAAACAACTCCTCTTTTCATCTCTTTATCTTATTCGGTAAGCTTGTTCATACTTTACCTTCAACAAAAAGACCACTCTTTCTATCAGAATGCAGTTCATCTACTCCTCAATGGCAAAGAAAGGCACCCCCCTGAAAAAATCGAAGTATATTTTTTTAATAAAATTAAAAACTTTATTGCAGTACGGAAATACGAAAAATATCAGCAAAAAACATACCAGCCACCATGCCTGGAGAAATAGTCGTTATCTAGAGAAATAGCAAGAGCAACTGCTACAGCTCTCTCTGATAAGGTCAGTGGTCTTGCAACTTCCAACTCCTGAATCTGTTATTTCAACACAAACAAAACAATTCAACACAGAGAGACAAAAAAATGAACTGCGTAAAATTCACTTCTGACTTACCGCTGCAGCAAGACCAGTCTTCGAACTGGGATAAGAGCTTCCAAATCGTATTACGTACTGACCAGCATCAGTAAATATCTGCACATTTACAGATATTCCTATAAAATGCTTTCCTTGCATCAGACTATTACAGTGGCAGAGGCAAAAAATATCACACCAAAAAGGCAGCTGGACTTTATGGTTATAATAGTTTTTGTGGTTCGAGAGTGAAAACAAAAATTACTGCTGACTACCATTTTGATGGAATTCAAAAGGTTAAACACGTACTTAGCATCCTCAACTTGGCATAATTTACGTTTTGCAGCCCTCAACTCTCATTTTGCTCCACCAATCCCGCAAAACTTGGAAAAAGTGCACTTGTCAGTCCCCTCGATGCCATGTGTCACCTTGTGATTGTTTGACTTTTCAAAGATGTCAAATTTTTAATTTTTCTCTCACCAATCAAAATGTGACTAGTGGCACTGAGGGGGTTGGCGAGTGCACTTTTGCCAAGTTTAGGGGGCTTGCAGAGACTTTTAGATGTTGGGGCGGCAAAAAGTAAATCATGCCAAGTTGAGGGTGCTAAGTATGTATTTAGCCAATTAAAAACCAAATATGTTCAGACATAAATCTATGGTATGACTTCATTTAAAAATAATTTACTTTTCTCAGTTGACCTTCAATCAACAAAACATACAGAATAGTGGCACTTCCAGTATCAATGAATGGTGTTCTATATATAGAATTCAAAGACATAGTCATCTAAGTTCTAAAACTCAATAATTCACTTATAATGATGAAGCACCAAATGAAATTGTGTTACAGAGAATAGGGGAAACCTCAAAACCGAAACCCCTCCAGTCACGATCAATTTGAGCGAGCACTTCCCCGTTTATATTCTTCAATGTGAATGTCCAATTCCAAAGTCCAGGATTTTCAACCACCGCAAATTGCTTATTTCTGCATATAGCAATATTAGCTGGGATTCTCTAATCAGGAAGCAGAACCATCAATAGATGTCAGAAATTACCCCAAATACAAATCATATATCCTTCTCCAAAGATGCCATCTTCTATGAACCACACCAATTTCCTGCAAAAGTAAAATATATTTCACTATTTGCAAAATTTGACAGCAATTGACATGCAAAAATAATTCTCTATTACTAGCAGTACTTTCAAACTTACTTTACCATCAATTTCTGCATAAATTGAACTTGTTATCCAAAAATAAGGCCTTCGAACCTACAGAAATTGCAACGTATCTCATGGATAATCGAGTCATTCAAATACAAAATTATCAACACACAATCCTTACCGTGAACAGAACATTTCCCATAGCATCGGTTATGTGAGCAACAAAAGGGCGCCTTGAACGAAGTAGCTGCAGAAATTCAAAAATTGCATCAGAAGATCAATTAACTAGAAAATCCTAATTCAGTGATGTTAAATAAGGTGGATAAAAATTGTAATTTGATGCACTTAATCAGACAAAAAGTGTCTCTTGAACAATGATTTTTTCACATTTCTTTTTCTCAAGTAAGGACCCTTATCCACTCACTTTCACACACAAAAATTCCATTGACTATAAAAAAAAATTTAACCAAACGACACAAACATGTCCAGAAGGAACGGGTGAGCAATAAGACGAAAAAGCTCATGCATTTTCTGTTATGGTCCAAAGAATAGGATCTCATCACAGGTCTTTTCACAAGAAAATTCTTGATTTCTTTGCTTTCCCCATTCTTTATTTAACCTATCTTTCGAATTCCTTGGTGATTTGTGAGCGATCAACAAAACTCCCTTAATTACTGTTTTTACTAAATTCACAATTGATTTTTTTGCAAATGTTGCTGCCTCTTCTAAGAGGCAAAGAGAATAATAACATTAGGGTGATTAATTAGGATAACTGAATTTGAAAAAGAAGACTACTGCTCAGTGAGCAAACATATAAATCCTGCTATTATTTCATAATTACATAAAGATAGCTGCCAAAAAACGATTCTACATGAACAATTTAACAAAATAAAGCAACCTAAACAGTAGGGAAATAAGTATATCAACTGTTTTTCAGTAACATTATCACATCAAACAAAAGAAAAAAGAACAGCTAAGACTGCTAGGAGTCCAAGATAGATTATTGCATCCTTAACGCATATAGTAATGCTTAAATTGCCATTTGAATGATTTATTAACACAAAAAATGTTTGTTCCTGCTGTGTTTCAAAATGGTCAGGTGTAATATTGGTAAAGTACATCCAACATATATTATCATGCCAAGAAAAGCTTGCAGACAGTTCAAGACATAGTTAGAATAAACAATGAGATCACAGCTAATAAGACTGCAACATTGATATGACTAAAACCAAGAAGCCGAACACAAAAAAAAACAACCAGACAAATGGGGGGGAACATACCTGCCTCGCAAGTACATTACTCTTCTCACGAATAAAACCCACCGGCTGCATAAGCAATATAGAGAATTTAAATGAGATCAATCCTCTGGCAATAATTCAATTCCCATATGGGAAAAAATCGAAAGATCAAGTAAAATTACTTACTGCCTGGGGGTAGCATACATCAACCACCAAATAACGGTTTTCCTGATGAAAGATAATGAAATTAGTTTTAAAATAAAAACCTTATAACCTACATCCTAAGAAAAGAAATGTTAACGATATTACACACGAAATATTAAAAATAAAATCGAGATAAAACCTTAAACTTAAGGCTATTAATTGAACTAGCTCCAAGGTTTTTAAGAACAGAGCCAGCCATAAGTCAATAAGTCAGTTGTTGGCTGTAGCTTAAATAATTCTTCCTATTATTGTTCAGTATGGGTGATGTCAATCAGAAAAAGATACACATGGAGAAAAAGCATATAATGTACTGCTGATGAGCAAACCAAGAACCATACAACCAAAAAGATCAATCATTTTGGCTCCTTATATTCAATCAATCAACTAAGCCTTTGTCCCATGCAAGTGAGCCGGCTTTATGGACCTTTTGTTGCCATAAAGCTCTATAAGACGTCATATGCTACATTTGGGCTCCTTCTATTACTACAAATAAAACATTACTACTTAATTTTCCAATGGTAAATCTGCAAAACTGAGTATCCATGCTAGCAAAAGAGTTGCAGATGGCCAGATAGTCAATGCAACCATTAAATAATTGAGCCATGGTTAATTGATGTCCTTCTACTTGCATTTCAAAGGATATCTTTACAACAGTCGTAAATTTAAAATGATGAGTTGTCCAGTTTCATTTCCTAACAACATTTTTTCAGCAACTTTACTATATAGATTGGTCTTAATCGCCATGTTTGTAACAAAACATGTGTCAAATAATACGATTCTTTCTTCACAGGTAACCACAAAAACTTGGGACATAAATAATTATAGATGTTGTATTTTACACTAAAATATTAACAAATTTCCAAACGCTAAATTCCCATCCATAAGTCTTGCAAACAGCAGAACATCACATCCAAAATTAATCTCCTTAGCATTCTCTATATTTGTAGAATATGAAATGATGAAGTATATTCAAATATACCATGATTCCAATTCAAATCAGGATCATGAATACTGCATTCACTATCAGCTAAACAAAGTATAAACCCTCATCCTCTGGTTCTCACATAACAACATAACTTATGGGATTGAGTCGATTGACCATATACATCAATCAAACAACAAAGAACTGTTGACGGTTCAAAATATTCAAAATAAAAGACCTTATCCTCAGGGAAAAAAATCATTTTAAATTATAAGACATCATCCAGCCATCAGTTTAAAAAGCACATGTCGTTGAGAAAACCAACCACAATTTGCAAGGAAACCATAGTAAGAAATGAAGAACCAGTGTAAAAGAAGGATTACCTGCTCAAATCCAAGTACCAAATTTGCCCACTCAATATCCCTTGTAACTAGTAAGTTGGATCTAGCAAGAAGCGGTGCAACCAGGGCCTGTCAAATTTAGGGAATCGAGTCATTAAATTTTATTTTTCTTCTTCTGACCCTAAAGAGAATAAATAAGCCAGTTTATTATATGCAGCTTGCCGCAAGGAACATGATAAAAATACATAAACGAATGACAGGAACAGTAAAAAAGTGCCATGTCTGAAATGATAGTTTATTATTAAGCAACATCATTTCTTAAAGAATACACAATGAACAGCTCATGAGACTAGTTCACATTTGTATGAAGAAATCCAGCATTATTCATGATATATCAAGGAATTCTATAGTTAACCACTTCTCAAACAAACATAATTGTATTGCAATTCATGACCCACATTGCATTGAGCAGGCACTTTATTAGTTCATTTTTTGCATCAGGACACTTTATGGAACTTTATCACCACTTCACAAGCAGTATAACTGGTGAGTCCAAATATCCAATGGGGTAGGAAGCAACCTTTTACATATTTCATTAAGGTATTTTGGAGTTTTCCAAAATAAAGATATCCAAGCTTATTAATGATATTAGCAATAATGCAGCCCTAAGAGATCAGCAGCTGAATATCTATCTCGACAAAAATTTCATGTGCTAGATGAAAAATAACACAATTCAGTAATTGTTGAAGTGAAATTGAAAGAAAAAGGAATGAGTATTAAGTGAGGATGTTAAGTTTGTGCTATTACTTTCTTAAGATACAAAAATACAGAGTAGAAAGTAACCGGGAGAGCAGAGAAAAAGAGAAACACGTATAAATAGGTTGAGAGTACAAGAACAAGTAAGAGAGAAGTTGTTAATATATTTCATTCATAATTCCTTTTCACTGCATTATTGAATATTAAACAAGGATCTTACGATACTAGGACAGTTGCACTAACTGTAAGAAATAAAATAACTTAATAACCTAATATATTAATGATAAGAATGGTATACTCGGCCTTAGGTAACTAAAGATAAATTACCCGCCTCCCTGCTATTCTTAACTATCTATTGAATAACAGAATAACTAATAATACCAAAAATAATGTCTTTTCTTTTACCTCCTTTCTTGAATGACCTCGTTCGAGAACTTTGGCTACTGATTCCTTTGCATAAAATTGTACGTCAGAACCTCCATCATTGTTTGGCTCCTCTACATAATGTCGGTTGCAATGACAAAAGTGGGATCTTCAATTCTTTTTGCATTCTCCGCAGCCTACTTATTGCTCAAGCTGCCATACTTTTCAGTTAAAAGAGGCTTGAGAGATATTTGGAGTAAAGCTTCCACAAACAGCATTCGTTTCCTTACTTCCACTTGTATCGTATGCTTCAGCAAATATTCTTTCCCACTATTCCAACGTGCTCCAAAAAGTTTTTTGGTTATAGGAGATGGATTAGGTTTGAATTTATGGGGTTTTGGTGGATTAGCTGTCAGGTATCTATTTGAGAGAGGATTTGGGTAAGAAGAATTTGTGTTTAATAATAGTGGTGGATTATTTGGTGTGGAGTAGAAATTGGTGTTTAATTAGCTGCAGGGAATCTAAACGAAGATTTAGGTTTTGGCAACTCTACTATTTCCTTAAGATGTCTTTCAACTAATCTCTCTTTATTTAATGGCAGAGTATTGGGGTTCTAAAAATAACTGTAAATCTGATTTCAGGTTTGAAATTACTTGTAAAGGAAGAGAAATTATACTTTTTGGGTGGATTTTTTCCATTCAGAGGTTGATGGCTTCAAACTGGTCTTGGTTGAACCGTTGAACTAGTCTGTTTCCCCAAGATTCTCAGAAGTGCAATGGAGGCCTTTTTACATAAGGTGAATGGGGTCGCCACAACCCTTGTACATGTCGTATGAGGTGGGACGAAAATTATCTGAAGTGACAGCAAGCATGATTATGGCTTCCTTCAACAATTGATAGGGGATACGAAACATACTGCAATATATTATTTTCTGAGCTGGTTCTGCTCAAAGGAGAGTTGATCCCACCGATTTTGCTATTGAATCCTTTCAAACCTTTCAGCATTGTTTCATATTTATCATAAAATTGGGTTGTCTCCTTACCATTTAAGGTGTAAGAATTAGGTCTGGGAATTGTTATTTCTAATACCATTGTCAGGACTCAAGTTTGTGATCTGACTTTCTTAAGGAAACAAAAACAAAAGGACTGGGTAAAAAATAGAGAAAAATAGATAGAAATCAAGAACATGAAAGAAAAAAGTTGCTAAAATACCGAACATATACTCAAGGATCCTACAGTACTAGGGACAACTGCACTAACTTCCAAATAGCCTAACCATCAAGTATATTAAGGATAAGAATGACTTACTCGGACATGTAATTAAAGAGTAATTTAACCTGCGTATAACTACTTCCAGAATACTGCTGCAACTAAATGAACAATCGCTGCTACTCTAAAATACCAATTGAATAACCTAACAGTTGAAATTACAACTCTTCCTTCTCCTTCCTCATATATCTGAAGAGGAGAATAAGATGACTACTTACAAAGTATAATTTGAATCCATCAAAAAATAAAGAAAACCTTAATTGTTGATTCCAAAACAAGCAGACTGCAAAATGCTATTTTTTGAGCAATAAATAATGAGGTTTATTCCATGAGTGCGAATTCCAACACTTAGTTTCATGCTTCAAGAACATGACAATTGAAGAACCATAGCAAAAATATTGACAGACCACATTGAGCTTAATTAGACATTGTAAGCAAATAACTGAGCAATAGTTTGTTCTCCAGGTAGCAGCATGTCATCTTTGCTTTCGAAATGAATGATCGAGAGCAAAAATTTCTAGGAACTTGACAATGTTACTCGATTAATAATCATAGTTTCAAAATAAAATGAGAGAAAGTTCAAATAAGCATAAGTAGTCATTATTTTGACCAGTCCATTTCTAAAGCCAACTATCGTCTATGTATTTGAATCTTGTGGGCTGCTATGTACAACATCAAATCAATAAAACAGACTAAATGTTCAACATGAAAGCCATTTAGCAAAAAACAACAACTTATTTCACAAAATTAACCAACAACAGAATAGAGATGTAAACTCACTTCATCTGGAGAAGCTGGCTTCAGAATACCAGAAACAGATTGGCTAGGAGGAGGTTGGTAGGATGGATATTGTTTAAATCCCCTCCTTTGCGTCCTTTTCTTCCTAGATTTTTCCAGTTTCTTATCGGCAACCCATAGCTGTGCAAGAAAACTTCTAGTTAACTGAGGATCATTATCCGCACCATGTGCAAATCCACGAGAGAAGGCCAAAACCCCTCTCGGCTTCAACCAAATCGAAGGAGATTGCACATCCCCATCCCAAAATCTACCGTTTCTTAGCCCTTGATTCCCAACAGTACCATTATTCCCAAAAACGGATGCTAAACTTTTGTTAACCTTGGCGAATAAACGAAAACGCTCTATTCGATTCATCTATAAAGAACCTGCAGAAATTCATCTGATTATTTTCAATATTGCAAAGGCATTTTAATTTTACAATGGAGTAGCCACTATTATTTTCATCCTTCCTTTCAAATTCTCGGCAACCAAACAGAAAATTAACAGCCAGGAAAACTGACGACTAAAAAAATTGAAAGAAAACAAAATTGAGCAATGAAGACTGTATACCTATGAACAAAGAGAAGTGGAACATGATTGAAAGCTCAAGAAGTTGACTGATTTGTTGTTTCTTTTTGTTGTTTTTGAAAATTCTACTTCCTACTCCAATTCAGTCCATACATTTACCATTTTACTCCACCCCAAAACTTCATTTTGCAATATCCATTTATTTTTGTTCAAATCATTCTTTTACTTCAATAAAATGGTTATTCTATTATTTGATTAATTTTTAACTAAGGTTAAAATAATATTTACTTTACAAAATATAAAATCAACACAATAAGCATCTATTATTTTCGCAGAGTAAGGTATACAAAATATGACATGTATAGGCGCAAAATAATGCTGGTGGAATTATTTTTTTAAAAGAATTTTCTGGTTTAGAAATATTTACAAACATATGATTACAAATATTTGCACGTGATATACTGATGTTAAAAAATATGTATGTGCAACTGCACTTACATTAAATACACACAAAATTAACTATACTCACATTAGACTCTTATCATATCGTCTTGTATCATACAATGATGGAAATTTAATTTATTATTCAAATAATTTACTGTCTTTTAAGAATTATATTAGTATTTCAATAACTTTCACATATTTTTTATTCTATTTTGCTTTTTATAAATTTATTTATCGCCTTCAATTATAAACAAAATATGTTTACTTAAAGTATGGTTTTCAAACTCAGACCGATGATCGAACCGGTGAAGAGGGTGGTTCATGAATTTAAAGTTCAACCTGATTAAATGGGTGACCAAACCGGATTTTTTAAAATTTTCTCAAATACTAATATTTTTAATAATATAAGTTACATTATTTCAATAATTAATAATATTTTTTAATGTTAATACTTCATATGCAAAGTTTATTCTTCAAATAAAAAATACAACATATAATCAATACAATTTCATGAAAAATGAATGTTAAATTATTTTTGTATTCAACTAAATTTAATTCGGATGAGTTCATATATTATAAATTAAATTAAAAAATTAGCAAAAATAATTTTATGTTATAATTAAACTTAGGTTTATAGAATACATTTGTAAATGAAGATTTTCAATACATATATTTAATGAAAAACAAGTATTGTAAATGCAATATCTTTTCATAAACTAATAAATAAATATTACTTTGGTTTTAAAAATTTTACATCAAATATCACAATTCAATTTGAATTGAAAAAATATTATTTAAATGAGATATATTGAATTTATCTACACAATACACTAAATAAATAAAGTAAATACGTAATTTAAAATTAAGTAAAAGTTTTATATACATATGATAAAAGAAATAAAATACAAATGCATATCAAATAAGTGTTGTAGTTGATTGGTAGGCATAACGGATAACAAGCTAGAGGCCTTGGGTTTGATTCTTGTCTATTGCAAAAAAAAATTATAAATCATTATTTTTAACAAGGATAAGCGAACCGGCCAGTTGGATCAACATGTTTTCGGTTAGACCGAGTCGACCTGTTGATTCAACCGATCAACGTTCGATCTTTGACTAGATAGGAAACCGGGTGGAAACCGACCGGATCAATGGTCGATTCCGATCGATCCCGGTCCGACTGGCAGGTCCGGTTTTCAAAAGCATGCTTAAAAGTATCAAAACTTGTCACCGTATTTATACAACATCTTTTATCAAGATTCAAAATTTCAAATCACCTTTCACAGAAATGCTTACCCCCAATTACAGACTTATCCAAATTTATTAGTTGACCCAAAATCCTTCTTTTTTTAGGAAAAGGATCGTAGTATCAAGGAAAATAGGTGAATAATAGAAAGGTAAATGTTGATATTATAATTTCAAGTTGTTGGTAAAATATGAAAATGGTTTTGGTTTCAAATTAGCAGTCATTTTTTGTTAATAGTGAACTATAATGAACAACCTACGTTTTGGTAATAATATTTCAATTTGATTTTTCATTCATTCCATAAAGGAAATTTAGCCTTATTTTTCCTATAAATACCCATGCATTAGCATGATTTTGAATCATCAAACAATTAACAAATTATTTTAAGAGAGATATATTCTATATAGAATATTTGTGTGAGTTTGGGTGTAATTGGGTTAAGGATTTTGAGTGTTTTTTCTCCATTTCTTTTGTATTGATATTTCTCGATTATTTAGCGAATTATTTTGTTGTAGTTATATTCGTCTGAATATATATTCCGTTCCGTTGCCGGAGTTTTTTCCCTAACAAATTGGTATCATAGCTAATTAATATTTCTTTTGGAATTTTAATATGGCGACAACAAAATTTGATATCGAGAAATTTGATGACTCTGTTAGCTTTACCTTATGGCAAGTCAAGATGAAAGCAATTTTAACGCGGAATGGATTATATAAGGAGATGATGGAGGAATTGCCTAAGAAGATGGTAAAAGATAAAAAGCAAGATTTGGAGGAAAAAACACTAGCTACCATTCAGTTATACTTGTCAAACGAGATCTTTCATGAAGTCATTCATGAGAAGACTATCAAAGATTTATGGGAGAAACTCGAGTCTCTCTATTTGTCCAAAAACCTCACAAATAAGATTGTGGTGAAGCATCGTCTTCATGTGCTTCATATGGCAAAAGGTACATCATTGAATCACACCTTGATGATAAATTTCAGTTCCATTCTTTTAGATCTGGAAAATTTTGATATTAAGTATGAAGATGAAGATAAAGCTCTTATGTTGTTGCGGTCTCTACCCCCGTCTTTCAAGAATTTCTAAGAGACTTTGATTTATAGCTAAAACACTTTAATCGATCAAGGGGTTAAAGAGTGTTTGTATTCTAAAGATCTTATTGACAAAGAGCTTTCTAGTGAAAGAATTATTTTAGCAAAAGGTTTGATTATTTTAGGGAGATCCGATACATGAGATCCCAATAACAGCAATGATTATCGTTCTCTTGATATAGTAATTTGACATGCAATTACTGTAAGAATAAATGACACATTAAGTTTGAATGTTACAAGCTCCAATGAAAGAATAAGGAAAAGATTCATAAAGATGATAGCCTCGCCAAAGCCAGTATTGTAGAAGATGAGGTAGATTGCGAAGTCTATGTTGTGTCCGACAATGGTGTTAGATCAAGACAATGATGGATTTTGAATTCAACTTGTTCGTTCTATATTTGTCTCCACATAGATTGGTTCTCCTCTTATGAGCCAATAAACAGAGGAGTTGTGTTGGTGGGTAACGATCATCCTTATAAAGTTATTGGAATTTGTACTGTTAAAATTAAGATGCATGATGGTGTTGTCATAACCCTGACAGATGTGCGACATATTTCAGACATGAAGAAGAACCTTATCTCACTATCTACTTTAGACGATAACAATTGCAGATTTGGTGGAGCTGGGGTTTTGAAGGTTTTGAAAGGTGCCCTTATTGTGATGAAAGTAAGAAAAGTTGTACGTGCTGCAAGGATCAATAGCCACAGGTGTTGCTGCAGCTTCCACTTCCATGTTAGATTTAGACGTTACCAAATTATGGCATATGACGCTTGGCCATATGAGTGAAAAAGACTTATCTATACTTAGTAAAAGGGTTTACTTTATGACCAAAGTACTTCTAAGCATGAGTTGTGTGAGCATTGAATTTTCAGTAAACACAAACGAGTCAGTTTCAGTGGTGTTGCTCATAGAACAACAAGTACTTTAGATTAAATCGATTTAGACCTTTGGGCCCCGGCACGTGTTCCTTGTAAAGGTAGAGCATACTACATGCTTGCCTTTCTTGAGGATTATTTGAGAAAGGTTTGGGCTTATTTCTTGAAACACAAGAGTGGTGTCTTTCCTAGTTTTAAGTAGTGGAAAGTCTTGGTGGAGACTCAGACTAGCAAGAAGATTAAACGTCTTCGTACTGATAATGGCTTGGATTTTTGAAATGAAGAATGACACATTTTGTAAATTTATGGGAATCTTGAGACATCTCACAATTCCAGGTACGCCACAGTAGAATGGTGTAACCGAGCGGATGAACAGAACCTTGTTGGATAAAGTTCGATACATGTTGTCATTCTAGTTTATCTCAAGCCCTCCGGGTAGAAGCAACTGCAAAAGCTACTCATTTGGTGAATCTCTCTCCTTGTGCTTCTAATAACTTGAACACTCCTGAGGAGTTATGGTCTGGCAAATCTGCAAATTATTCTAATTTGAGGATTTTTGGGTATCCTATTTATATCCATGTTAATGATGGAAAATTAGAGCCTAGAGCTAAAAAGAGAATTTTTCTTGGCTATTCTATTGGTGTAAAGGGATATAAAGTTTAGCTTCTTGATTCTAATTCAACAAAGTCTGTAATCAGCAGAAATATTGTGTTTGATGAGTCTATTATTCTACATCTAAGAAAAGAGTCCTTAGTAGCAGCTGATACCAAAATACAAAATTCTGATAAGCAACTGGAGGTTTCGTTCGAGGTAGAGGAATCATCTACTTTATCCTACACCATAAAGGAGAAAATTTTAAAATAGTTATCTGAGCCTATAAAAGTTGAAGAAACTATTACCGTCGAATAGGTGGAGCATCATGTTGTTGAAAGAATGCCTGTAAGAGAAAAAATAATGCTTGGAAAGTTTTCAGATTATGTTACTTATGCCTTTATTGCTGCATAAGAGATAAAAGGAGTTGGCTAACCTACCACATATTCAAAAGCTATTTCTCGTAATGATTCAACAAAATGGCTACTAGATATGCAAGAGGAGATTGAATCTCTACACAAGAACCAAGGATACTTAGCATGTTTTGTTGAATCATTATGATAAAAGCCTACCTTGGTTGAATATTCTAGATACAAGGCACAATTGGTCATTAAGGGCTATAGTCAGGTACAAGGAGTTGATTTTAATGATGTGTTTTCTCTTGTTGTTAAACATTGCTCTATTTGTGTTTTGCTTGCCTTGGTTGCTGTAAGCACAGGATTTCAATCCTCACTCGCTGATAAGTGTATAATTACACTTATTATCATATAAATTTTATACAATAAACACTAAAGTTTTAGTCATTTTTATACTTCATATAAAAGATTTCACGTGGTATGTAGTTGTTTTTTATGTAAATGCAGATAGTAGGTAAATCTTAGGAGTAAAATGAGCTAATGTGGAATTCTATGAAAAAAGAGTGAAAAAGGTGCAAAAAAATATGAGTAGAACTTAAAGATTTGGCTTAGGATCGCAGCTGTCGAAGATCGGTGAAGTTACAAGAAGAATTCTGAGTAAAACTCAATTCACGATCGTGACAATCATTCGCGGTTGTGATTTATTTACTTCAGAATCAGAAGATTACCCATCAAAGATTCACGATCGTGACATGTATATCGCGGTCATGACATAGATGGTTTTATGGTATTATCTTTTTAACTAACAACCGCCAGATAAGCATGATCAACCGCCATCAACCGCCATCAACTACCAATGAACAGACACCTATCAAGAGTTAACCAATCATGAAAAGGTGCTTATCCATTATGGATTATATCAAAACTTCTCAACCAATCACAATGAAGAGATGCAATCTTTCACCAATGGACACAACCCTTCGTTTGAATAGACGCAACGCTTCGAACTCTATAAATAGGTCTCCAAACCTCACAAATTTCATGGGCACATGGTACAGAGAGACAGAGGGAAAATGTTATAGTGTAAATATTATGTGTATAAATAGAGAGTTCGCTACGTTCTTAAGTGTTAGCGAGAAAATATTTAAGTGATTTGAATCCCTGTTTCGATCACTAGATTTCTCTATATTCTCAAGCTATTGTGGTATAAGTGTACTTGCAAATCACTTATCAATAAAAGTTTTCGTTCTTCAATATTCATTTGTTCAATATTCGCAAAGAATTGCATCCTAGAGGAGGTTCTGTACGGGCCGAGATCGAATTCAAAGTAGACGTAGGAATTGTGGGAATTGACGACTCCCATTAAAGAGTGGATACGGTTTGATCAACTTTAGCTTTCACTTGCATACCTTACAACTTTTCTTTGCTTTCTACTTATTCGATATCTTTTAAAACTACATCGCAACTATATACTTGCAGTTATCATCATTTTTCTATGTGATAAGGGGTATTGACAACACCTACATTTTTCATGAACAAGTTTTTGGCATAATTATTAAGGATAAGTCTTATTGGACGAGTATAGCCAAGTTTCATGAACAAGTTTTCGGAACTCCTAAGGGATTAGACTTATCAGTGGAAAAGTGGTAATCAACTTGCTATCACATGGAGTGACTCTGAGGAATCTTCATCCTTAGATGAAGAAGTAACCAATTTCTCCAATCTCTACTAGATGACGATTAAGAATGGTAGGGGCGAGAGCTCGACAATGGCTTCCAAGTGCAATTCATATAGTGTTGACTTTGAAGTTGAGAAAAAAAGGAAGAATGCATAAGCTGAGGTATATCCTGAAATCGCTTTATCTACAAAAGTGTTCGCAAATATACTCTTTGATGTGATGAAGCTGACTAATAAGTCTGACAAAAACATCAAAGAGCTAGTGAGGAGAAGTGAAGATTAGGAAGATACAATTGCTTCTTTGTCTCTTGATAATTGCTTTCTTTAAGAAAAAATTAAATATCAAGAATGACAAAATAGCAAGCTCGTTAAGCAATCGGATGAGTTAGTTGTTGAGATAACGGCTTTAAAGAAGAAATGGGATCCTCCTCTATCTAACAGTCCATCTTTGAGTAACCAAACTCGCAATTGTGAGAGGAAGAATTCCTCTAAAAAGAAGAAAGCAAGCTATCCCAAAACAAAAGCGGTGTGTGGCTTTTATGGAAAAGTTGGACAAGGCATAGTAACGTGTAAGCATAAAAATGGTTACTATGAAGAGTATGACTAGACTAATGTAAGCATTGCTAACAAGGGAGGACCCATCTTAAAAGCATGAATGTAAATGTTTTGCAAGTGAGCCATCTAAACACTGGAATGTGGTATTTGGACAATGAAGGTTCTTGGCATATGATGGGAGATGAAAGCCAGTTCACCTCATTAAAGTGTAAAAGAAATGGAAGTGTCAACTTTGGAGAAAACCAAAATGGGAAGATTGTTGGGTGTTGCAATGTCGGTGTTTCTCCTTCAATCAAAGAGGTGCCTTTGGTCAAAGGATAAAAGTTCAACTTACTAAGCATAGCCTAGCTTTATGACAAAGGCTGGAAGGTTATATTTGACTTAGTAGGTTGCTTAGTTATTAACAGTAAGACTGACTTAACTATACTCTTTACTCCTAGAATTGATAATGTGTATGATTCATTTATCCCCTAGCTCTACTAATGTTTATCTCGTATATAAGGAGGATAATTCATGGCTTTGGCATAGAAGGTTGGGTCATATAAATATGAATATTTTATCCAAGTTAGCCAAAAAGTAACTAGTCGTGGGTTTACCCAGTATCACTTTTTAGAAACATAGGCTTTGCTTAGCTTGCCAGCATGGAAAGCAAGTTAAAAAATCATTTAGGTCTATAAACAATGTATTAACTAAGAGATCGTTGGAGCTCCTCCACCTTGATATTTTTGGTCCTGTTCAACATATGAGCATTCTCTTTGGTAGTTGTAGAGGATTTCATGAGATTCACTTGGGTAGCCTTGATGAGTAGAAAGATGAAACCTTTGAGTCTTTTATCAAACTCAGTAATCAAATAATATATGAAATAGGAACTAATATCTGTAGGATCTGAAGTGATCATGGATGTGAATTCTAGAACTTTCATTTTGAAGAGTTCTATTCAGCCCATGGTATTTACCATAAGTTTTTTGCTCCTTATACTCCTCAACAAAATAGTGTTTTAGAAAGGAAGAACAAAAGCATAGTTGAAATGGCTCTATCCAAAGTACTTTTGGGGAGAAGTTGTTAACACAACCTGTTATATTTTCAATTGGGTTTTAATTCAACATATTCTTGAGAAAATACCCTTTGAGCTTTGGCGAGGGCGCAAGCCTAAGATTGGCTATCTTAGATCATTTGGCTGTAGGTGTTTCATTCTAAATACCAAGGAGCAGCTTGGTAAGATTGATCTAAAGGATGATGAAGGTATCTTTCTAGGTTACTCGACTAATAATAGGGCATATAGAATATATTTCAAGTGAACTAGCTTATTATAGATACAAATAGACGACCATTTGCTGAAGACGAAGGAGTAAACCAGCAAGGAAATAAACTCTATATACCATTCTCTATGCTTCCCAACCCAGCACAAGAGCTAAAACCTGAGGAAAGTATAGCTTAGAAAGATCTCTCGATCAACTTCAATGAAGCAAAAGATCAACCTCAACCTCAATAACCCAGTGCAGAGACTCCTATTGTAGAGCCAAGTCTTCCAAGAGAGATTAGAACTCATCACAATCACCCACTTGAAAGTATTGTAAATGATGTTCATTATCTAATAATGATGTGAGGTCAGCTCAATAGGATGATGAGCCATCTAGATTTCATCTCATTTATTGAACCCAAGAAGTTTGAAGATGTAGATGGGGATTACTACTGGATGATCATGATGCTAGAGGAATTAGATCAATTCAAATGCAATGATGTTTGGGATCTAGTTCCTAATCCTAAAGGAAAATCAATAATCAACACCAAATGGGTTTTCAAGAACAAGCTTGATGAAGATGGCGTTGAGTCGGAAACAAAGCTAGTCTTGAAGCTCAAGGCTACAACTAGCAAGAAGACATAGACTATAATGAGACCTATGCTCTTGTAGCTCAGCTTGAAGCGATTAGGATCCTTTGTGAATTTACATCCCATATGAACTTCAAGCTGTTTTAGATGGATGTCAAGAGTACATTCTTAAATGACTTCATTTAAGAGAAAGTATATGTGCGCCATCCTATAGACAACAAGTTCTAGAGAGGTATTATAGGGTTTCTCCTTTACTTAATAGCTAGTAGGCTTGATATTCAATATTTTGTGCTATTGCACACGTTATCAAGCTGACCCCAAAGAATCTAACTTTTTAATTGTTAAGAGAATTCTTCGGTACTTACAAGGTTCAATTGATGCAGGTATGTGGTATCTTAATAGCTCGAATTTCATTCCTAGAGGATCCATAGATGTAGAATATGGAAGAGACAAGCTCAATAGGAAAAGCAACACATGAGGATGCCATTTCCTCATAGAATGCCTTGTCTCATTGTACAGCAAGAAGTAAACTTCTATTGCACTTAGTACAGCTAAAGCTAAGTACATGGAGGTTGGAAAGTTGCACAGCACAACTACTATGGATCAAGTAGCAACTAGAGGATTATGGTATAAAGTCAAAATACCTCAAAGTTATGTGTGGTAACAAGAGCACAATTGACCTATCCAAGAATCCAGTTTAGCATGGCGGGATTAAGCATGTCAATATTTGACATCACTTCATAAGGGATCATGTGCTACAGGAAGATGTCAAATTGGAGTATATTCTTTCAGAAGAACAGTGAGCTGATATATTGACCAAATCATTAGCAAAGGAGCAATTTAATATTCTCGAGAATAAGGTAATTGGAATGGTAAACCTTGTGTGAAGAAAAATTCTAGAAAAATGGCTAAGTGTTTAAAATCAAGTCACAACTCAACCAAATGAGGTAACATGTATTTATTCTTGTTCGCTTTTTAAAGTAATGCTATTAGTTCAGTTTTCATGGTTAAGACTCAAGTGCTATTTTTATTGAAAGAACACTTTGAATTTGAACCATCTAAATTTGAAGCTATATTATTTTGTTAAGTCTGTTAAATCCTTGGTCATCTCACCATTTAAACTTAATTTTGGATTGTGAGAGCACCAAGTATCTTCTTGCTGTTAAAGAGCCTACATCAAAGGTAGTTTGCTGTAGAGAAAAGGTTACTTGCATATTTGAACTCTAAAGTGAATTTTGAAAATAATCCTAAGTCTCTTCTCTCTCAAATTCTCTTATCTGCAAATGGTGACCACCAAGAAAACCCTTGTTCTTTAGGGAGCTTCAAAGAAGAACATGATTGTGCACATCGATGGAACAAAAAAAGGAAGTCATCTTGCCCTAAGGAACCATTTTCACAAAGATAAACTAGTCAGAAAACTAAGAGTTTTAACCGGTGTTTGAGGTTAACTATAATGGTTTGTTGGAAAACAAAACCATGCATAGGGTGATTAGGTAGTAGAACCTCAACCAATTTCTTCTATTGGATTGTCCAGCTGTCAAGGAGTTTATCAGGAACTTCTATACCAATCTCTACTCAATCGAGGGATTTAATGACTTTCTGATGTTGGAGATCAATAATACCTTGTATTTGATCTATGCTAAGATAATTGGTAGCCTTCTTAACATGCCATTGAAGTGCACTAAGCTAAGAAGAATTATAGATGAAGAAGATGTGGTCGTTCCTAAAGATTAGGAACTCCCTGCTGATTATGGATATGTAGAAGTTGCTACTTCATGGATGAGTTGGGAGGCATTGGCATGCTATAACTGCTAATCAAATAGATTCTTCCAAAGATAGGACCCCTCAATAGCTACATTTACTTTGAAAGATGCGTAGTCTACCATATGGTGGAGAGAAAACAACTAAATTGGCCAGTAATGATTCTTCATAACTTTACCAAGGTTACTACCCTATACCATTATGGATACTTAATTACCACAATCATGAAAGTTGTGAGAATGGATACAACTTCCTTAATTGATAGACCAGGAGAGACTATTGTCCCATTGAAGAAGAGCTTGGACTTTAACTACTTTTGTAAGTTAAAGAACAAGCAAGTCTACACTAAATATACCAAAGTCTAGGACTTGAAACTGAAGAAGGTAAGAGTGGAACCCATTGTGTTCCCTGCAAATGTGCGTAAGGAGGAAGAAGATGCATTTGTTGTAAACTATGAAGGGTCCAGTGAGGAAACTGATGATGTTCCTCTTTCTGCTCAGCTGGAGCAAGTTTCAACCATTCATACTCCCACTAGTCCAAAGACTAAGGTCAGGGCTCAAAGGGTGAAAGCTAGTCTAACAAAAGCGAGGGCAGGAGATGTGCCAGCCCAAACTCAAGCTAAAGGGAGAAATAAGTTCAAGCTAAAGACTCACCTCCAACAGCAAGCTAGTTTGCTGATTCATCCATTTTGTTTCAAATTAGGGAGTTGGACATGATGAATCTCCCAACTCTCCAAACTTATGCTGAATTGGATGGCGTAGTAAGCCAAGTGGTACTAGCACACAAATTGACGAACTTGTCCGCTAAAAAGAAGGCCAAGCTTTTTGAGTTTGATGAGCATTCTAGCATCCTTTTTGGATCAATCTACTTTGAAGAATTCAAGAAGATTCAAGGGAGCCTATACACAATAAGGAACCATATGGTGAAGGAAATTACAAAGAGCCTAGTGGACAAGATGGATCTGATCTTAAACGGGCTGACTCAATGTCCAGCTCATCTCAATGTGCCCTTCTTCCCAACTTCTACGATCATTGCAAATGTAGTGGGAGGAAAAGTGAAAGGTAGTATAGATTCTGCAGTAGAATAGCTAAGTAGTTTGATTGCCACTTTGGCAACTCAAACTATGCAGTTTTACAAGTTTGGCAAAGAACAAGAAAAATTAAAGGCTAACACAAATAATAAAATCAGTTATTTATCAAAGTAGATGGATGTGAACAAGGATCTCAGGCGTAGCATGTTTGAGATAATGGAGAAAATGTCTAAGTTTATGGTTGCTTACGTTACTAAGGTTGATAGAGTTTTCAAATTTGTAGAGACAACTATGAAGAAGATGGCCAAGCCTATTCTGAAAATGGATGCGCTAGGAGATAAAATTGACTTAGCCTACACCCTTATTAAGAAAAACATTGATGATTCCATGAAGAAAGAACAAAAGGCTTTACTTGAAGCAATGGGCAAACTATTTCCTGAGTCCACTAAGTCCGTTGAACCTGATAGCGATTTCATTGTGCATAAGAAACTGAATGCCCTAAAAGATTATCTTCATGAAATTCAAGGAAATGTGGATTAACTGATAACTAATATTCTGTATGATGTAAGGGACATTGAGTACACAACGAAGACTATCAGCCTCATGTACCCAAGGATTGTTAACAAGGAAGAAAAATTAAAGATAACCCTATCTGCATCAGATTTCAGAGGTCTCCTGAAGTATTTTCAACTACTTACTTGCCAAAGTTTCAATCAAATTGCTCATCTAACAAGGTGTTATCATTTACTTCCACATGAACTTAATGATCAAGAGATTATTTTGTTGAATGGAAAGGAGCAACTGGAGCAAGAAATTCACCAGTCATCCTAGGGAAGTAAGAGGATTTTCTAGCTATAATTGATTCCTTCAATATTTTTCCTTGGAAAATGGTCATGAAACAAATATCAAAGGGGAAGAAAGTAGTTGATGATTCTGATGAAGTGGCTCAGTAACATAGATTTAGAATCTCTCCAAAGCCTCAATGTCCTCAACAATAACAACAACAACATCAACATCAACAACACTATCACCAATATTCCAAAGGTGATGGATCATCATCATCATCTCAGTAACACACCCATAGATTGCCTTAGTATAGTAAAGAAAAACATGTAATAGCAATGTAGTTTGTAATCACTTAGTATAGGACACAATTTATGTACTGACTAAGTCTTGTTTTCAATAAATATTGCAAGTTTATTCCATCTAAGTTAAGAGCTTCTTAACTTGTTGCATATATTGTGTTATTTCTTCTTATAAACTATTATAGTATTTTACTAAGACCAACCTCAAGGAGAAGTTGAGTAAGAAAAAGTCCCATGATTAAAGAAAATTTCTCTAAGTATGGGGGAGTTATGGTGACTAAAGGGAATCACTCAGTATGGGGAAGTTTATACTAATTAAAGAGTTCACATAGCAAGGGGGAGTCTTACATCACTCATCAGGTATTCTTATATCTATAAACTATTTATTTAAGTAATTTCTTCTATTACCTAGTTTGTTATCTATTCCAAAATGAGGGAGATTGTTGAACCCAAGTTAATAGTACCTTACAATACTTAAAACATTTTAGAAATAATAAACTTTCTAAGATATTGAATTAATTAAGTACTAAGTAGACTCTTAATTAATCAAGTTTACTTGAGTTTGTTTAAGGAAAAACAACTCAGTTTAATAAGTTTTTAATTACGTTATGGCTTAGGGTAAGAAAATATGAGTGAGCCTAAGTATTATGTAGTTTATATGATATGGACTCAGTGAAGTTGAGTAGCTTTTAGTTATTAAAAGTTGAGTTCTTTGGCACATAGAAATAATATGACACAACATGCTTTTAACTTTGTGTGTGAAAGATGTAATATTCCTTTGATGGTTTTCAGGTAAAAAGCGCTGAAATTAAAGAAGATAGTTAAGTGGTGCTCACAACCAAAAGGTGTTAGTATGGAATGTTAGAGATTTCTAGCTAGCATCCAAGGCAAAAAGCATCTTCTAACAAGCATCGTTTTCTAGTGTATCCGCGCTACTCTGCAATGTCAACAACCGAACAAATCACAAGCTTCCACGTTGCATCTCGCATGCCTCTCTCTTAGAATGGATTTTCTTAAAGAAGCTAGTTTTTAACCCGTCAAGATTAACAGATTAATCTCGTGCTTCAACATTCAAATTCTTTATCTCTAAGGTCCTAGAATTTATTTAAAATGTGTAAATTTTAAAGTTGTGAAGAGAAGAGAAATTGGAGAACAACTAAGGATGAGAAGTTTGTAATGGCTTTTTCCAACTCTTCCGAGTATAAATAGAAGACTGAAGTAGACATTCAAACTTGATGAATCACCTGGAATTTCTTAAGAGCTAAAAATTCTATTCAAGTAATCCCAACATTAGGTAATTCCAAATTCAAGAATTCTAAAGCAAACACTCATCTTTCCATCTATATGTAATAAAGAGCAATATGTAAGAAAGTTTTGGAAGGGTAACTAAATTGTGTTTGAGTGGTAGTTAGAAAGAAAGGTGCTTTCTGTAATCTCTTCTACCCGGTGTAAAGGCTTCTCTGCCTAAGGAAGGAAGGAAACCACTAGTGAATTAAAGCTCGGAAAGAATCTGGAGAGTGGAGGTAGATTGTGGGCCGAACTAGGATAAAATCTCAGGCGTTATCTTTCTTAAACCTTTTGCTTGCTTTTATAGTGCTTTTCTCATTCATCATCTCTCTAGTTTTTCAATGTCGCTTGAAAAATCAATACAAGCTGAGTTATCTACTTTTCACATATTGAAGATAAATTATATTAGCAAAGCTTAGTAGTTTATAGTTTTTAAACCCAAGTGCACAACATATTCAACTTAGCATGCAATCAAAAATTGAACTTGGAATTAATTTTTATAAATCCTAAAATAAACCAAGTAATCACATTCAACCCCTTTGCTCGATTTTTTAAGCTAAAGCGGACTAACAGTATGTATGTATAGATATATGTGGGTTAGTCATTTCGAATGTATGTATGTATGCTTTGATTTATTACTTCCTCTTGCAGATATTTTTGGACATTAAGCATGATCACCTCCGGACCGAGATAAATGATCAAATGAGAGTCGAGGCTGAGGAGAATGTGCTCCGAGATCGATTAGCATCTTCTGAGGCATGTAGAGGGGTATTTAAGGTGAGTGTTCAGCATTTCCGAGACCTCATTTTATGCTTTAGGACAAGACAGAGAAATTGATGAGGCCAAACGATGGTGCGTAGAGACTGAGGACTCATTTCATGCAGCAAAGAAGCGATGGTGCTACTACTACTAATGAGATAGACCTCATTAGGCCCATATCCAGGGGCGGGTCAATTAATCAGGCCTTTCATGAGTAGATGACCTGAGATTTCACTTCTTACATCGCTCATGGAGAGGGGGACGAGGGCATGGAGGATGATGAGGATGAGGAGGCCGATGATGATGATGGTAGCAGTGATAGTGGAGATGGTGGGGACTAGTACTAGGCATAATAGCTTAGATCCTCTTTTGCTTTATTTTGTGTTGCTTTGATGATAAGGTATGTACATTTGGAACATTTGGATCTTTTATTTTTAAGCTTTGTAGTACTTAATGACTTTATATGTGAAAATTTACTTTTTATAAAAGCCTTATTTTTATGATGATTTTGTACTTTGTTGCACAAAAGTGCTTAGTTTGAACGTTACCAAGAATGGCTCGATGAGAATTTGGGACTCACCAACCTAAACAAGCATGATGAGGCTACTACATGGTAGGAGAGAGCCAAGGAAATTCCCCTTCTTGAATATATTGGACCATGTCCCATTATAAACAATTTTCATCCGTGTTGATAGCGTCTGAGATGACATGACAATAGAATGAATCCTAGTATGATTAAAGGATAACAAGCCTGATAGGTTGGGTTTTGAGACCTTCTCACATAGAGGCTAGAGTAGCCAAAGAATTCGCCATTTGATTCTTCTCTCTGGTGACCCACCAAAATAGACATTTCTTGAATTTCGTAGCCAACACCCAAGCTGCATCAAACTAGGGCTAAAGCAACTCTTCCTTGACTTCCCATTCTCCAACAACTTGTTGAATGACTAACACAGAATCACCTATCATAGTGACTTTCGATGCTGTTACATTTCTTAAAGCTTGCATACTGATGAGACATGCCTTTTATTCTACCCCACTATTGATGATGGGAAATTCAAGGTGCTTAGAGAGCGGGATGACCTCATTCTACGGCATTACTAAGACAACCCCGAGACCTACCCCTCAATGGTACATAGCACTATCAATGAACATTTTCCACTCTTCATTCACTAAAACTATGGCTTATAGCTGCTCATCAAAGAAATCTAAGTTCTCGACATAGTAAGTGTCAAGAGCTTGATTGGCGAGGAATTTGATGATTTCTCTACCCTTAATCACCTTCTTCATAATGTATTCAATGTCAAATTAAGAGAGCTTAACGGCTAATGTCCGAGACTGGTATAGATACGTCATTAGATCAATCTTAGCCACCACTTAACATCTGTACAACTAGAAATAGTGCCTGAGATTTTCACTGAGCCAGATCATTATTGCGCATGTCTTCTTAACAACCATATATCGACTTTCATACTCAAGAAGCTCCTTGAATTAGATAGTACACTGCATGCTCGCACGTATCCTCTTGTACTTGTACAAGCATTTCCCCTATTGAGCTCTCTTCAATGGTCAAACATAAAATGAGAGGCTTGCTAGGAATTGGCGACTTAAAGACTCATAGACTAAGGAAATAAGTTTTTATTTTGTCAAAGGCCAACTAATACTACTCATTCCAGACAATTGGTTGCTGCTTCTTCAATAGTTTGAATATCAGCTCGCAAATGGTAGTCAATCAGTCTATGAAACAATTGACATACTAAAGGTACCCAAGGAGCTATCACACCTCTTTCTTAGTTTTGGGAGTTGGTATATCTTAGATAGCCTTTATCATATCTGGATCCATCTCAATCCCCCCTCTGACTCATTATCTTCCCTAGCAGTTTTCCATATGTCACACTAAAGACACACTTCTTTGGATTGAAGCGCATACTGTACTTCGTACATCTTGTGAGGAAATGATCTAATAGCTTAGGATGCTCTTCTCTTGTCGTGATTTAACTAGCATGTCATCCACGTAGACTTTAACCTCCATGTGAATCATATCATGGAGCAAAGCCGTCAAGGCATGCTATAAGTTGCGCTAACATTTTTCAAACCAAATGGCATGACTTTGTAGTAGTAGTAGACACCAAATTCAATTATGAAAGATGTTTTAACTTTGTCAATGATATTCATGAGAGTCTGGTTATTGCTTGAAAACCATTCCATGAAAGAGTATATTGCGGTCCTTGATGCACTATCTACTATCAAATCGATATGGGGCTATGGGAAGTCATCCTTTGGTGATGCTTTATTTAGATCTCTGAAATCTACGCAGATAGAACCTTCTCCTTTGTTGAACCTAAGTTAATAGTACTTCACAATACATTGAGGTTTGGAAATAACAAATTTACTAAGATAGCGAAATTAATTAGGTGCTAAGTAGACTCTTAATAGACAAGTTTTACTTGAGTATGTTTTGAGGAAAATAACTCAGTTTTACTAAATATTAATTAAGTTATGGTTTAGAGAAGGAAAAGCTAAGTGGATGCGTAGTTCATAGTTGATGAGATATAACTCAGCTTGAGCTGAGTAGCTTTTATTTTGATAAAAGCTAAGTATCCTTGAGTTTCTCAGTATATTTTGACATTTTTTATTTTAACCATTTCTGTGAAGATTGGATATTCCCTTTGATGCATTTCAAGTCAAAAGTGACAAATTCAAAACAAATATTCATGTCATCATCACAACTGAAAGGTGTGAGTATGGAATGTTGGAGATACCTCACTAATATCAAAGTTAAAGAGGTATCTTGTGACATGCACCGTTTTCTAGTGTCTGTGCACAATTCTGCAACGTCAGCTAAGAAAGCAAATACATTCTTCAACATTGCATCTCACGTGCTCCTCTTTAAATAGATTTTCTTGAAGAAACAAGTTATTAATGAATTGAAGATAAAAAGATTAATCTCGCAATTCAACATTCAAAATCGTTATCGCTAAATATCTTGGAAACTGTTTCAAATGGGCAAATTTAAAAGTTATGTTGAGAACATATTTTGAAGTACAAGTCAAGATGAGAAGTTTACAAGGCTACTTCCAGCTTCTACACCTATAAATAAAGACTGGAGCAAACGTTTCAACTTGGTTAATCACCTCGAATTTCTTAAGAGTTGAATCTTTGATAAAGCAAATTCTATCTTTATAAATTCCATCTCAAGTAATAAAAAGCAAAAAACTCAGTTTCCAATCTGTTTGTTTTGAGAGAAATCATATAGGCTTAAAATCTTAGCTAAGGTATTACATTGTAAAGGATTCAAAGCTTTTTATAAGTTAATATTCTTTACTCTTAAATTCTCTAAATTATCTAATTGAGTATGTTTAGGAAGGCTACCTAAACTAAGTATTGAGCGGTAGTGAGAAAGGAGGGACTTTCTGTAATCGTATACCCACTATTATGGCTTCTACACCTATTAGAGGAAAGAAATCACTAGTGGATGAATGCTCGGAAAGAAATTTGGGGACTCGAAGTAGGCTAGGTGCTGAATTAGGATAAAACTGTAATCTTTCCGTTCTTATCTTTTACTACCTTAACAAATGTTTGCACTCATACATCATCTCTCTTTTTATTATATTTTCTTGAAAACCATTCTTAAAGAGTAAGATTACTCAGCACAGGTTAAAGGTAAACTAAGTTTGCTAAGTTGAGTAGTTTACAATGTTTAGACTAAAAAGTGCACTCAATTTAAGTAACTCAACACGCATCTAAAAATAACTTGGTATTTATTTTTAAATCTATAAAGATCAAGTAAATTTGCATTAACCCCCATGTACTTGATTATTAAAGCTAAAGCCGACCAATAGTGGTATTAGTGCAAGTGCTCAACATAAAGACTCATCGTCCAGAGTTAAAGATCTGATGGCTTTTAATAATTCTTATAAGTTTAGAAATGGCTAGACTACACTCCTTAAAGAAGGAATGTCTTTTACTAGTCCTCCACTATTCGATGACCAATGCTACACATTTTTGAAAAATTGAATGAAAAATTCCATACAATCACAAAGCATGCAACATGGCTGGAAATCGAACTAAGACCCATGATTCCCACTATTTTGAGGAATGGGGAACATGTTCTAGTTGATCTAGAATACTATGATGATGCTGACCTAAGGCTCCTTAAGGGAATGCAACAACCATCAAATACTAACATTGTGCACTAAATTTGACAGAGTTCAACAAGGTCTCAAGATGCGACACAATGATGGAGATATGAAGAAAGCTGGAAGTCACCTATGAGGGGACTGATAAAGTGAAGGAGTGAAAGATCAATCTTATGCTCCGAGAATATGAGCTATTCCACATGGGTACAAGTGAGGGTATTCAATCTATAAATACTAGGTTCATTAATGAACTCAAGCGGCTATGCAAGGACTTCACTAAGGAAGAGATCATGAAGAAGATCCTTAGAGTGGGATGCAAAGAAGAGCTTAATCAAGGAGGCTCATGATATAAATACCTACAACTATGATGAGCTAATAGGCAGCTTGCTAACTTTGGAAATGTCCCTGAGGAAATATAATGCTTATTTCAAGAGGAGTAAAGGTAAGGAGAAAGAGGGCAGAGCTATTATCTTGAAAGATGACTCATCCGAAGAGTTTACCAGTGATGATTCAGATGAATTGATGGTGCTTCTCATGAGAAGAGTCAAGAGCTTGATGATGAAGGATGGAAAATTCAACAAGAAGAAGTTTCCGAGCAAACCAATCCAACTCAGCATAGGCAAGGTGCTGAGGAAGGACAAAAGAAGGAACACAACAAAGATATCAAATGCTTTGGTTGTGGTGAGAAAGGTCATATCTAGTCATCTTTTCCTAAATCCAAGAAGGAAAAATTCAAGAAGAATTTTAGGTGGAAAAATGAGGCACTTGCTACCACATGGAGAAACTAAGAAGAGTTTCATCATCTGATGCAGAAGCAACCGACTCCACCAACCTTTACTTGGTGGTGATTGATGGAGATAAGGGCAAGAACTCAACATCTATCTCAAACAGCAACCATTGAGCTACTGACTCAAGAGCTGAGCAAAACAAAAGGAAGAACCCCAAAACTGAGGTATATTTTGAAATCCCTTTATCCATTGAAGAGTTCACCCAGGTACTCTTTGATGTTATGAAACTGACTAACAAGTCAGTCATGAACATCAAAGAGCTAATGAGGAGAAGTTAGGATCAGGAAGACCCCATTGCTTCCTTATCTCTTGATATCCGCTTTCTTAAAAAAACTGAGTATCATCACTGTCATAATAGCAAGCTCACTAAGCAATTAGATGAGTTGACTATTGAGGTGGAAGCTTTGAAGAAGGAATGGGTTCCTCTCCATCCATCAGTCAAGCTCCGAGTAGCCAAACTCGTAATTCATTTAAGGGGAAGAAATCTCCTTCAAAGAAGAAAGCAAGTGAGCCTAAACCAAAAGTGGCATGTGGCTTTTATGGTAAGGATGGACTACTGTCTTTGTTTGGCATTAAAATGGTTACTACGACAAGTACAACAAGAATAACTTAAGCACTTCTAATAAAAGAGGACCCAGCTCAACAGCATGGGTGTTCACCACTTTTCTACTAATAAGATTAATAACTTTTACGCAAAGAGTTTGGCTAAATATCAACAGCTCCAAAAACTTGTTCACGTGAAATATAGGTGTTGTCAATACCCCTTATCAGATAGAAAAATAATGATAACTACAAGTATATAGTTGCGATGTAGTTTTAAAAGATATCAATCCAACAGGGAAGGACTAGCTCTAAAGATCAAATAGGGAAAAAGGATAAAGAAAATAATATGTATTGATATGTTTGGATAGGAGGGTTAGAATGAAGAATGAGTGAATATAGGTATGAAAGATTAGAGAATCTAAATAAATAGATTTTCCCTACGAAATAAGTATAGCAGAGAAAATATGCAAGTTCAGCAAAGATTTTACGATTCACTAAACTAATCTAACAAACTTGGTTCAAAACACTCAGACGTTCAATTATTCACCGCAGAGCAACACATGAAATGACTTTTCTAGATTTTGGTGCAAATGAATTATGACTATCATATAAATCTGGACAACATCAATACTATGCTTAGTACCGGTCGCTCTCACATAACCACATTTAGCAAGTTACCATTCTAAAAATCTTGGCTCACTAAACAGCATTATATCACAGATCCAGTGATTATACACGATGTTGTTAACCCCGAAACTACTTTTAAAATTAACTCCAATGCATATAACTTGATTAACATGAAAGACTTAACACGAAATACGTATTATGACACATAGACATATCATAAACTTCAAAATATAAAGTATGAGTAGAAAGCAAAGCAAAGTTGTAAGTATGCAAGTGAAAGCTAAAGTTGATCAAACCGTATCCACCCTTTAATGGGAGTTGTCAATTCCCGCAATTCCTGTGTCTGCTTTGAATTTGGTCTCGGCCCGTACAGAACCTCCGCTAGGATGCAATTCTTTGCGAATATCAAACAAACGAATATTTAAGAATGAAAACTTTTATTGATAAGTGATTTGCAAGTACACTTATACAACTATCGCTCGAGAATATAGAGAAATCTAGTGATCGAAACAAGGATTCGAATCACTTAAACATTTTCTCGCTAACACTTAAGAATGTAGCGAACTCTCTATCTATACACACACTATATCTCTCTCATGCACTCTAATGTTTTCCCTCTATCTCTTTGCACGAAATTGTAAGGTTTGGAGTCCTATTTATAGAGTTCGAAGGGTTGCGTCTATCCAAACGAAGGGTTGTATCCATTGGTGAAAGATTGCATCTCTTCATTATGATTAGTTGAGAAGATTTGATATAATCCACAATGGATAAACACCTTTTCATGATTGGTTGACTCCTGATAGGCTTCTGTTCATTGGTAGTTGATGGCGGTTGATCACGCTTATCTGGGGGTTGTTAGTTAAGAAGATAATACTAGAAAATCGTCCAAGTCGCAACTGCGATACACAAGTCGCGATCGTGAATCTTTGATTGGCAGACTTCTGTTTCTAAAGTAAACAAGTCACGACTGTGAACGATTGTCGCGACCATGAATTGAGTTTTACTCAGAAATCTTCTTGTAATTTCATCGATCTTCGACAGCTTCGATCCTAAGCTAAATCTTTAAGTTCCACGTATCTTTTTGCACCTTTTTCACTTTTTTTTTTTATAGAATTCCACTTTAAATCATTTTACACCCAAGATTTACCTAGTATCTGCATTTGCATAAAAAACAACTACATACCACGTGAAATCTTTTATATGAAGTATAAAAATGACTAAAACTATAGTGTTTAATGTGTGAAATTAATGTGATAATAAGTGTAATTATACACTTATTATACCCCAACACTTAACTTTTGCCTTATCCTAAAGGTAAATTCAACAGAAGTGTATAAATTCGGTAATCAAGTTCGTACCTTATATGGCGAAAGACTATTGCAGCGAGTACCACATTCCACGTTGCAAAAGATTTCAAGTAGAAGTTAGAAATTTCCCACAAATTAGTAATGTGCAATTTATATAGCTTAGTTGCATACCTTTGTTCTCAATGGAGAGTCAACCGAATCGCATCTTCATATAAGCGTTATATGCATACTCAAATCTTACCTTCTCTTAAGCATAGTATAAAGCATAAAGGACATAGAAAGCACACTTTGATTAATTTCTCTCAAGGCTTTTTTAGGTAACCTAGGATGCTAAAAACACTCACAGTGGTTGCATTTTATGCTCCATACCACTCTCCCCTTTTTTCAGTGGTTGCATTTTATGCTCCATACCACTCTCTAATTTTTTCTTTTAAGCATATGTTTTTGAAGTACTTTGTACTTTGCACCCATTTTTCTTGCTATGCTTTCTTTTTCTTTTTTTTTTCACTCATTGAATGGTTGCAGTTTCTTCTCCATACCATTCCTCACCTTTTGCATAACTCATTGTTATCCTCTATTTCTTTTGATTTTTCACTTAATATCCTCATCCCTTATTGATCAAATTCAAAGTATTATGGCTGTAGTTTCCGTACACTTTAAACACACTCAATACTTATAGGACTTATTCTAGATTTGCATATAAAACTCATAGTAAGAATACCATTAGATATTACTCCACTTAAACTTACCGAAAACATTAAACTAAAACTATATAACTTATACTAATTCATGTTGCATCGAAATATAAATCGAAACTTACTTGGAATGTTGCTCTTCAATGTTACTCACCACTCATCCTTGCCAATTTGTTAAATGTTGTGCTACTAACGCTCAAATTCAACATGCGCTCAATTTTTGCACTAACATAGAACTTGTAACCTAACACTCACTATAACCTTGGATAATTGTTAGTAAAG
>CATIWQ010380504.1:0-19747 GCA_949673415.1 Euphorbia schlechtendalii
TATGGGTTTCCCATCGCACCCACTTCCCGGCCTTCTGCATCAGTACGGCCAACGTGGTGGGTCTCTCTGTTGAAATGTCCTTTTCCAGGTCAGCACTTCGGCAGTTTCTCGCCATTGCTTCAGAGGCTACATCTATGTTGCAGTCTCTAATTTCCAAGGCCACTTTCTGGAACCTTTCTACGAATTCGACCAGGGTTTCCTCTGTTTTTTGCCGAACCATTTGCAAATCTTGTACTGTCCGACTTGGGGGAATGGAAGTAACGAAGTACATGGCGAAACTTCCGGCCATCATGTCAAAGTTCGTTATGGACCCTGGCTTTAGACTCTCGAGCCAGTGGGTTGCTGGTGCCACGAGGGTGGTGGGGAATAACTTGCATAGCATGGCGTCTGTGGCATCGGCCGCCTCCATGACTTGCCGGAAATAGCGGATATGTGTTGTGGGATCTCCTACCCCAGAATATTCTCGTAGGCGCGGCTGCTTGAACCCCTTCGAGAATCTCTCTACTCGTATATGAGCACTGAAAGGTGATGCGGTCTCCGCGATATACGGCATGCCCGTTACTATCTCCCTCTCTGCTAAGATCTCACCTACCCTTTTGGCTATGACGGCCTCCAACTCCTTCCGATCCGGCTGGTGCTTCCGGGGAGCCTCGGGTCTGGATTCCGCCAAGCTCTCCTCGCTAACCAAGGGTTCTTTGGAACGTGCTTTGTGCGCCAAGTCTTTTCCCTTCCCTTGAGATCTTTCCAACTCCTCTTCTGATTTGGCAGACTTGGTTTTCGCTTTTTCTTTGGCCATCGAAGCCCCTTCCTTTTCCGGCGTTTTGAGGCGGTGGTACGTATACCGTGAACGATCTTGCCTGGTTGCGAATGGGGAACTTTGCGATGCGTGCCTCATTTCCGATTCATTTATTCGCCTTTCTTGGCAGAGCTTTCTAAGAACTTCTTGCTCCTCCTTTCGTGAATGTAAGATTTCATTCATCATGCTTTGCATCAGGGCCATAGCCGCATTTTGCTGCTCGTTTTGCTTGATAAGCATGGCCATCATGTCCTGTTTTTCTACTCTCCTCTTCTTTTTCTCATTCGTCCTTAGTCTCGAGGGGCTGGGTGTTTCCGTCCGTGCTGGAGGAACATCGGTGACCACCTTCGCCATTCCTGCTTTGTCTCTGGGCTCCGGAGTGTCCAGGAGTAGGGCAGTTCTTGGAGGAGGAGATTTCGTCAGTCTGTTTGGGGGACTAGTCATTATTTAGGGTTGTCTTCCACGCTCACCGCACCAATTTGATGTCCTCTAAAAGTGATCTCCTGGCTGCCGAATCTTCAAAGGTCCTGCAAAACAAGTCTTCGGCCGGAAGTGTTTCCGGCGAAGATCCTCCGACGATCTTGTCAGTGATCAGGGAAAAGTAGTATTGGTCAATTCTTAGAGTCATCTCACATACCTCTACAGTTGGAGACTTGCCATTTTATAGGATTGTGTGTAATGATGACATGTGGGACCCATCTGTGAGAGGTACACGTGTGGCAAGCCGCTTGGGGGTCTTGTCCGCCATCGGAGCATTAAATGATTCATCTCTGCCAGTCGGTAATACATTTAATGCGGCAGAGGAGAGAGAAATGTCAGAGTTGGCGTGGGTTCTGAGGGTGATGTCTCGGCATAAGTGCGGTGGGTAACGCCGAAGGTTATTTAATTTGTGATGCTATACCTCGGCGTGATGTTATGCTGATATGGTGTTGGCGCGTAGTGGTGCCGAGGCATACCTTTGTTTAGCCCATGTAGTTTTTGAGTCTTCTAATGGGCTTTGAGGCTTTAATGGGCTTTGATATCAATTGGTAAATGTGAAAAACCTTAACAGTCATTAAGAAAAAGTTGTATGGCCCACTATTTTAGGGATGGATACGAGGATTATATTATATCCCTAAAATGTCTCAAAAGAAATGATTATCATATAAATATATATTTTTAATTTTGTTTTATTTAAATTTGTTCGATAATTTTTTAATCATTAAGAATAGATTTGATATAAAAAATTTAATATAATAATGATAAAAAATAATATTACTTTGTGAGAATCTAAAATAAGAAATGAAAATGGAGAAGGTAGTTGAAGTAAAAACACTGTAAACGTTGTAAAAATGAAATTTTAAAAATTGAAGATTGACAATGCAAAAATAGTTTAACTTATCCTTAATATGATCATATCTCATTAAAATAACTTTGCTCATCCTAAAAAAATTAGCTGAAAACTTTGATAGTGACAGACAAATAAGGTAGAAACACTTCTTTGGCCCCTTTCTCGCTCTATTTTATCTCTCTACATTTATTTGTCTTTCTCCGATCATCTCTCTGTATCCGAAAGTCATTAGCAAGAGCGGTTTTTTTGCTGATATATTGTTTTCTCTCGAGGTGTTAGTGGTTCTTATAATCCCCCCTTCAATTTCTTACTCCCTTCTCTCTCTAAAACATTTCCAGCATTCTCTCTCTCTTAATAAAGTTTCCTTCTTTCTCTCATCAATTCACTCTTTTACCCAATTCTGCATTGCACTCTAAGCTCTTTTTGATCCTATTTTGTTTCAATCTCAATTTTTCTGAGCTTGATCCGGATTAAGATTGCTGCCTTTTAGGGTTTTAATTGGATTGAATTTCGGGTTGGGAGGGTTGGTGAGAAATAATTGTCATATGGGTGGCTTTTGATTTGGGGATTTAATTTTTCTCTACGCGAAAATTTGGTAAAAGTGCTGTTTTTTTTATCAATATTTGCTACAGATAGATCTGCTTCTGTTTTTGATATGATGCTTTTTTAGCTTTTAGTATATTTATATATTTCTGTATAGGAAAGATGGTGGGCAGATTCTTATCCATTATTATCTCTCTGTTTCAACAGCAAAAGGAATCGTTGGAAAGCGTCTTTTGCATTAAGATTTAGCAAATCGAATCAACGTTCATTGCTTTCGCGGTGAATTGCATGATTCGAAGCTTTTTGGGGGCGGCTTCAAGGCAAATATCTAAGCTTTTGTTCCCTTTTCAGGCAGTGAGTTCAAAAGGGTAATTTCTAATTTGTTGTTGTTCATAAATTGTTGGTTCTGAGCGGTTTGATGTGTAATTGAGAGATCAGAGCAATAACTTGGCTGAAATTGTATTGTTATTGTAGAGACTGAGAGTGAATTCAGCTGGTTTGATCAAGAAGATTACTCCTCATAGTGAAATATCTGAAAGGGGTTGAATTCAGTGGATTGATCTTAGCATTGGGGTGTGAAAATTATAGGTTATTATCAGCAATCAGGCCAGACGGATTCGTCTTGTGAAAACAGTGGGTGCTATTGTGTGGGTGGTCTGGAGTGCATATTAAGTATAATCAGGGCCCTGAGGATGGGGTCCTGCTTGTCTGCAGAAAGCAGGAGCCCTCACCCTGCTTCCCCTTCTTCCCCCGGTTTCGGGGTCAAGAAACGGAAGAACTCGAAAAAGCGGCCTGGCTCTAGGAACTCTTCTTTTGACTATAGGAGAGAAGAACCTTTGCACAGGATTCCTGGCAGGTTGTTCTTGAATGGCTCCACCGATATTGCTTCCCTCTTTACCCAGCAAGGCAAGAAGGGCACCAATCAGGATGCCATGATTGTTTGGGAGGTAATTCTTCGTTTTGAGTTTCAAAATGGTTTTTAGGTTTTACATGCTGTTGTTGGTTGAATGTGATAATTCCGGATTTATGAACTGGAATTTTAAACAGTCCTCAATGCATCGAATCTCCATTTCAACAGTGGGCTTATAGTTAGTGTTTCTAGTTCTTTTATTTTCTTATTATACATGACTATATCTTTAAGTTATTTCAACATAATTTCCTTCTATAGGAACAGTTTGAATCCTTTTCTGACCTGCCATTCCGTACGATTCTCAATATGTATTGAATAAAGTTCCTTCCATATATGTCTAACCCGACATGTTTCCAGAACTCCAGTTAGTCCTTTTTTGTGAACTTTTACAAACTAATATATGAAAAAGGTTGTTGTATTGATTTAATTGCATTTATTGGTCTCCATACCGATAGGGAATGGATGAATATCCTTCTGTCAGTGTATAAAATATAAATGTTAAGAAGATAACAAGCCACGCTATGAATACACAAATCCAAACATGGTAACCTTTTTGGAATTCTGTTTGCACGATAATAGACGCTTCTTTACATTAAGCTAACCAGAAAAAGAAATGATTGAGATCGAAATGGATGTATTTTTGTGCTCTATATTTGATTTGATTGTTTGCTGATTAGATAATCGAAATTCTCACTTGGTGAATATGATGGATATACCAGAATTTCGGATCGAGGACAGATACGGTATTTTGCGGTGTATTTGATGGCCACGGTCCTTTCGGTCATATGGTTGCGAAAAGAGTGAGGGATCATCTTCCCCTAAAACTGAGCGCTCACTGGGAAGTGAATGTAATGAGCGAAGATGTTCTCAAAGAGATAAGTCTTAATACTGCAGGAAGCATGAATTCTGAAGACGCTGCCTTTGTCTCTGCTGAAGAGGAATCTAGGGCTTCCCTTGATCTTGAGGAAGCTGCGAAAAATCCGGAAATTTTTCAGACCCTGAAACAGTCGTTTCTGAAGGCTTTCAAAGTCATGGACAGGGAGCTTAGGATGCACTGTAATATCGACTGCTTTTGCAGTGGTACAACCGCGGTCACATTAATCAAGCAGGTATGTAATTGCCTTGTTTTCTTATGAGTTTGTAATTCTGTAAATGTTTTTATCGATGAATTTTTTCATGGCTTTTTGTGTAGGGCCCGTATCTTGTTGTGGGTAATGTTGGGGACTCGAGGGCTGTGCTTGGTACACGAGACAAGGATGACTCTCTTCTTGCGGTTCAGCTGACAGTTGATCTTAAACCGAATCTTCCAGGTAACTAACTCCTTATGCATGTTCTTTTTGATGAGCTATACGAAATAATGCTATCACGCGGTTTAGCCTGGAGAGATGAGTGTTCATGTCAATTATTCAAAAGTTTTCTTCTCTGTTTGTCCATGATAGAATAAAATAAAATATTTTGTCTCTAGTCAGCACTATTGAGACTTGACGTCTTCTTGTTTCCACTTTCCCTGAATATTGTCTTGTTAGTGTGTGATTTCTGCAAATTGCTTTCAAGATGACATTTGGCCTCGCCTACTTCTGTTCGGTTTTTTCTTTCACAGATCTGGATTGGCCAAGGAGATATTAGCATTCAAAATTGTATTTTGCATCATTATTGTTTAAATGATATTGATCCGTAAATTTATTTTTGCATATTTACATTTGTCAATGAGGACGTAACCTGCCTTCAACTAGTTTTTGTTGTAGAGATGAGTAGTTAGGCAATTAGTGATAGTCATATATGGGTCATTATGATTTATGAGCAAAAACAACCCAGGCAGCGATGATGGTACTTGTATACTTATCGCAGCGGGGTTCAATCTTGATTGATAGTTCTATGGAAAAGGAAGAAACTTTCAAGTCTGCACAAGTTCCACAGTAGTGGTAAAACAGCCGATTTTCGTCAGTCAATTAGGTTAATGTAATATGCTGCAAATAAGTTTCATCTATGGTTCCCCTGTTATGGGATTTGGTCTTACATCTTGCATTCTACTCTTTGCAGCTTACATTCTTGTTTTTTATTGGTTTGTTACAGCGGAAGCAGAAAGAATTCGAAAGTGTAAAGGGCGTGTTTTCGCTCTTCACGATGAACCGGAGGTAGCTAGAGTTTGGCTGCCGAACAATGACTCGCCCGGCCTTGCCATGGCACGTGCTTTTGGAGATTTCTGCCTGAAAGATTTCGGCCTCATATCCGTGCCTGATATATCCTGCCGCCGCCTAAATGACAAGGACGAGTTCATAGTCTTGGCGAGTGACGGGGTAAGCAGCCACCACACATAGTTAACAGTTTTAGTACTCTGTCTTTGTTTTCCCCTGTCTTCGCTATCTAACATCGTTTTGCTTGACTTTTAGATTTGGGATGTCCTCTCAAATAAAGAGGTAGTGGACATAGTAGCATCGGTCCCGACCCGTTCCTCAGCAGCCAGAGCCTTGGTCGAGTCAGCGGTTCGAGCTTGGAGATTCAAATATCCCACCTCCAAAGTGGACGACTGCGCCGTTGTCTGCCTCTTTCTCGACTCGAACACCTCATCCACTGCCGCCATTACCAATAGCAATGCCAATGCCAAAGTCAAAGACCAAGCTGACATTCCCTATCTTAAAGAGGATGATGATGCCTCCTCTGCTCCAACTGAATTTGGTCGTTCAGGTACTGTGCGAAACGGGAAAGACGTACTTTTGGAAGGAAACGCAGATGAAGATTCATCGAAGCAAGACATGATGCAAACCGATTACGCAGTCGAATGGTCCGCTCTTGAAGGGGTCTCCCGAGTCAACACCCTTTTGAACTTACCGAGGTTCACTCCTGGAAAAGAGGATAAGAAGGCAAAGGCTGCTGGAGAAGCAAGGAATCGGAAATGACGTCAAAGGCCGAATAAATAACACAGAATAAGGTTCTGTTTGTCCCGAACTATAATGATTTTATTTATATTCTTTATTTCCTTGTTTCTGTACGGTTCGGAAGGGAGGAAAAACAAATTGCATAGGGTCATAAAAAAATGTTACATTGGAACTGGAACAGAGAGGTTGGCCTGGCTATATTAGTGTCTGGGAATTCATCCTTTATCTCTCTTGTGTGGGTAGAAATCGGAATTTTTGTAAAATCCCAACTCTCTGTCCGTCAATTTTTTTTTTATCTTTTTTGGCTTCTTCATTTTCATGTGTGATCTGTTCTGTTGTCCATGTTAATGATAATTCAAAGTTTCAGACTTTATCCAAATCTTTGTTTTTTTTCTTGATGAATGCAACTTCACATCATATTGGAAGTTTTTTGAGATGCTTTTGGAATTTACGTCTTTAAAATTTGTGTCATTTTATGTGTATAAACTTGTCTTGATTCGGAGTTTAGCTTGATCTTTTGTTGGGTTTTTCCCTGTGGTGGTTTGTTATTGTCAGGAAAGTAGAAAGCTACATCTTGTGTTGTTTCTAGTTTCAAGTGGGCAACTTGTTATGTGAATTTGATTGAAAAGGAAGTATCATAGTCGAATGAAAGAATCATCGAAACTGACTTTATGTTTTTTTGTAAATACGAAAACGTTTACATTGGAGTGTTATAAAAACCAGTGAAGCGAAAAGGTTCGATTGTAGGCTTGATGTTAACTCGTCACAAGGTTGCCCTTTATTATTTGTTGCCACAAAATGACTTCATGTTTGGGCTGGTTTCTAAGTTACACCGAACAGCAAGCATAGCTGCAAACCTAACCCACTTACTGTTGTCAATCAATGTTTGCCATTTAATCAATGCGCTGTCTGGTTTGCCTTCTTAAGATCCTCTAATAAGTCTTTAAGAATCTGCAAGTGTCCTTTGATAGCAAGATATAAGATGGATAAGAGAGCCCAACTAAATAGCAAGTTAGGATGGATGGGCTTCATGGGACCTTGTTATTTAGTCGGGCTCTCTTATCATATTGGGTCATATTATACTTTGCTATCAGATGTCCCTCCATGGTTTTGGAGAGATTTTTTAGGGCCGATGCTCATAGAGGCTTGATGAATCGTGGAGGAGAGGTCGAGCTTTCTTCTTTGATAGGAAGAGGTGACCAAACCGAGGTGATATCTTCTCTCAAGGAGAATATGTTTAACTTGGTGTGAGGCTAAACTCGTCTTCCCTCATGAAGAAGAGGTGCCGAATTGAGGTCCATTTCATCGTGGAGGCAAGGCCGATCTCTTCTTCCTTCATGGGATGAGGTGGCGGAACCGAGGTAGGATGAATGGGGTCCATGGGACATTGCTATTTATTTGGGCTCTCGGGTCATATTATACCTTGTTATCACCATTTTTTATTGGGATTTTTTGAAGAAGTTGATTGTTGAATTGGTGGCCTTTGTCGTTATTAGTTGAGGATAAAAAGTTAGCAATAAAATATTAGAAGAAAACTATTGGCCATAGCCTTTAATAAAAAAACTTAACCCAATTTTCAAGCATTTTGCCTTTTCAGTTAATTAAAGTTAGAAATAAGTTCATGCATTTTGATTTTTTATGTAAATATGTACCAATTTTAGTGTTCACAAATTAATTGTGTATGGTTCCTTTTAACCGCTTGCTTTTCTTTTTGTGTCAAACTGAAGTTATGATGAGTATCGAAATTACAATTTTGATAATCGTTTGTAGTTATTTTTGGAGATAAAAAAGTTACAAGTAAAAACAATAATCTATCAGCTAACAACAAAAAAAAACTATGACAAGTCCATGGATCTTTTTTTTTTAAAAAAAAAGATATCAAAACAAGTCAATATTTAGATGGAATCAGAAATACAAGTTTGCAATTATTTTTGAATCAGTAAAATAAAAACAATTAGATAGGTTTGCCATCTAACCAACGAGTATAAAAATCAAGTGACTCCCTCGGCTTGTATTCAGGAACCGTATGCCCAGCACCCTGCTTCAGTCCCATCCCATCACTCAATTTCACTTCATTTCCAAACATAAACTAATCTCAACGAATATATACATGCATACCTTTATGGTTAGAAAAACGAGGTTCTTGTCATATCCTTGCAAGTATCTGTAGCATCAATAATCAGTTATAACTTGCATATTAGCCTCGTGTGTAAAAAATGTCGGGGCTACTGACCCAGCAACTTGGGCGTTGGAAGTCCAAGGTCTCCATTCTTCCTTGATTTTATATCCAAGTGATCTTGTCCATGCTTCTGTCCCAGTATACGGCACACACATATCGTGGTCTCCACTGCATTATCTCACTTCATTAACATTGTAAATAAAATTCTTTTGATTACCATCTCAAAAATACTGTTACCTGTATATAAGGGCTCTATACCCTTGTGTTGTCAGACTCTTATGGAATGGGATCATGTTTCCAGCGTTAGCTTCGTAGTCTATTTTATTTGAGCAAAGTTCCCATCTTCCAGCTATTTCTTCCTGTTTTTTTTTTGATAATTCATAATTTAATTAGCGTATAGTTATAATTAAGGCCGAATAAAATATTTTTTTCTGCTCCTTCCTATTTTAACTAGATATTTACAGGCTGAGCATGTAGAGCTTTTCGGACTGCTTCGTTGTTCAACCACACAGTTGCAACTTCATCATTCTGCAGTCAGCAATTTTTATTTTAACATGAACATTTTATAAGGGAGATTAAAAATGTTAAAGACAATGGGGGGAAAAGTAGAATTACTTACAAAGCAAGGGACGAGGCCCTGCAAAGCTAGATTAGGCCACAAAGGGAGATTACCAAATTTGTCTAGTTTCCAAAGTGGCCAAGCTCTTCCAAACATTCTTTTTCTGACCTTCAGTGGCCTTTCTGTCTTCCCTAATTGTTGGAAGCTAAGTGGCAAACTCGAGTTTAGCTTACCATTCTGCTGTAATTCCGGATCATGGTAACATGGTTCTAGGATGTCATAAAGGTTCAGTTCCGAGATACTCTGACAAACGATAGTAAGTATCACAAAACAATGGTTTTAATTATACAATCATGGTATAAATTTGTTGCGTGTTGAAATAAAGTTAAGAAGGTACTTATACAATAAAATTCGATATCACATTAACATTTGGTTATATAAGTTGCATCAACTTTTTGTGGTTAGATTTTATTTTTTTTGCAAAACTTTTGATTTTTTTTATCAAATCCTGGCTGAAAAATACAAATAAATAGACGTAACGGTGACTTATTTGGCTATTTTTTAGCTCTCTTGATCCTTTCTTTTCTGTGAGGTTTAGCCTCTAAAATCTGATTTTTATCTACTAGTGAATTGTTATACTTAAAAATCATAAAAAATGTATTTGGAAACAAAAAATTTTAATTTTGGATTTACGAACTGTGGTGTTCAGGTTAGATGGCTCTGCTTCCACGATATTAAGTTGCCAAGTTCAGAAACTGAAAATGATGTTTTTTTGTTCAAATGAACAAATAAAATGATTTACATGTTTGAGAGTGAATATTGAGTAAATAGTAGAACTAACTCTGTCTAGTTTATCAAGGCTTGACTCGCAAGTAACTGTAGGACTGTAATAGTTTCCTTTACATCTGCTTTGTATTTCCTGACAAAAAGTCAAACCAACATAAGTGCTCTAGGCATGCGGGGAGGAGTTGCCCCTCGACATCAAAAGGGTATAATAAAAAAACAATAAATAAATAATTAATGAGAAATTATATAAACATACTTGGTATATATCATCAGAGATGAGACCCATCCCATGGGCAAAAGGGAGAAGAGCATTAATACCATCATATTCACTATGTGATGCTCCATTTCCTACCATATAACCCTGCGCAATTTTCCACATTTAAAAAAAAATCTAAAATTAACACATTTTAGTTATAAGCTCTAACTAGAAATAAATAAGTAACCAAACCTTGAAATTGATATATGGTTTTTGGCCTGCTTTGATTCCTGCAACCAATACAAATAGAATTAAGTATTAATTTCACCCATAAATAAGTATATTGGGGAATATTCGTGCTTTAAAAATAAAATTGTAATTTTTTATTAGGATTTGGGTGAATTCGATATTTACCTTTGACTACTTGAGAAGCAAGAGTGGGAACATAAATTCCAGCATAAGATTCTCCAGATATATAAAAAGGATTCTTAGCAAATTCTGGGTATAATTCAAACCACTACAATAATAATTAAAAAAAAAGAATTTAATATATCATTAGTTAAAATCATAGATTTATTAACTAGATTTTTTTACTTTTTTTGAATTCTTTTATAAAATTGTAAAAACTTACATTAAGTAGAAAGTTATGTGTATCAACCGCGGTTTCAAGATCGCCTGTTTTATATTTACTAATATTCTTGGAGTAAGAAAGGCCAACTCCACAAGGAGAGTCCAAATAAATTATGTTTGAAACCTTCAAAACAATAAAAAAAATATAGAAAGAAAAGTAAAGAAAAATGTTAAAAAAATATTCAATATTTAGAAATAACCTTGGACCAACTATATGGATTGAGATGTAATGTGGGCAGACTTCCTTTGAGCTTCCCTTGTTGGAAATTGAATGGTCCTATTTTCATATATTTGTTTAATAATAAGTTCATATTTTAATAAATTAAAAATTTGCGAGCAAAATAACATTGTGTAATTTGTTTACTTTTAATATACTAGCACATGAGAGTAACAAAATAATTATTAATTGCAAATTAAGAACTACTATCTTCTGCTTTTGACATGCTTTCTAAAAAGTAAGTGATGAAATATTGTTTACAAAAAAATGCAACAGAGGAACACTAATTAGTACAGTTTGTCCTAATCATGTAGGACTGTGGATGTGGACCATTGATTAATTATGGAAATTCATGAACAAAAATATAGTGGAACAACCTTTTTATCCACATATATATTAATGTAAATTTAATAAACAAATGAACCAGTTTCCTATATGTAATTACAAAAGAAAATATATGATTACAAAAAGCAAAATAATCTTTATCATAAAGAAAAGCTGTGGTTCTAGTGCCTGCTCACATCCTCAAATTGACAGACAAAAAACATACAATGTTGATTCGTTTTTAGAGTAGCTTATGTTTAAATCTGAATAAGCTTGTGTACCCAAATCTGAATATCTATTTTTTAGTATCTGACATGTTGATTTTATTTTTAATAATGTAAATTTTTTTAATAACTACATCACTCATCCAATAATAATAAAGGTAAAGTATGGAAGATTTTGTTAAAACAAAGAGAATCCATATTTTTTTGAATCTATAAAAATATTCTGACAAGATAAATTATTTTACATTCAAATACTTGAATGTAATATTCTAGAATGTGTCATAATCCAATGAATGCTTCATGAATTTGACGTGTACGATACAGTATAAAATTAGAAAATTTACTTTTAATACACATCACAAATCAATGTGATGTATTACAGATACAAAGTATAAATATCAGTAGTGGTTAGATTGAATGGAACATATTATCAATTAAGCACTACAATATTAAAGCAGTCATTAACTAGAATATTAGTTAGTCCTAAATAATTACATTAAATAAGTTAATTTTGACAGTTCAAAACTTACAGCTACCAATACAAATCTTATAGTAATAATATAGTATATCAATGACCGCAAAAAATGCAACAAGTATAGTATCTGTTGGCAACTATTGAATTTCATCGGTACAGCTAAAAGAGAGCAATATTAGCGGATAGGTCGTTAAGTTTTGCTGGTATTAACGAGTTTTCTTCTATATTCTATAAAGGTCCAATTTCTGGTTTCTAACCAAGGCTCCGAAATTTCAAAGGCGGTCATGGCAGAAATAATAAGCAACATTTCTTTTAACGGTATTAGAAACTATAACATGGATGTTACTAAATGATGAATTAGCAGAAGAATGAAAAAGAAATACCATGTTCATAAACCAACCCATCAAAGCTAGAGCAGCCAGGTCCACCATTTAGCCACAGAACTACTGCATCTTTTCTTGGATTTCTCTCAGATTCAACGAAATAATAGAACAGATTTTTCTCATCAAATCTTACATACCTAATCATAATTTAATTTAATTTATAAAATTTCAAGTAAAATGAAAATTATTTTATTTTAAAAAAAAGAAAATTAAATAAACATACCCTGAATAGTGATTTGATGGGAAATTGCCAGAAAAACCAGGTAGTTTGGTGATGAGAGAACCCTTTGGAGCAGCTTCAATCAATAATAAAATTTTTGAGGTGTTAAAAATAATCCAAACTGATACTACCCATACTAATTTCAAGTACTTATCCATACCCATTATCAAATTTTTTATTATTTTTATTTTTTCTATTGGAAATCAGTAGTCCTTTTTCATTTATACATAAGACTATTGTGATAGAGAGACAAGAAAATAGATGAGGACAAAATTTATAAGAGAAGAAATGAAGGGATGAAAAAGCTATTTCCTTCTTTGTTTAAGAAAAAGGAAAGAATTTGAAAAAAAAAGGTTCTCTTATAAGGTCTTATTCCATTACAAAAGTAAATTAATAATTATAAAAAGGTATTTCCTCTTTAGGAACATATAGTAGCAAGTCCGGGAATTTCCAAATTCATAAAAATTTTATTTGTGGCAATGTAGTCATTTAATGTTGTTTTGATGTCAAACAAGACACTTTGGCCTCGATTTTTTTAACATTTTGGCGTAGATAATATGTCATGTTAACTCCATGTCCTGTTTACCAATTACACGTTTACGTTAACTCGAATCTTGCAAGAAACAAGTTTATCACATTACAAGAAATGTTATATTGAAGAACAAATTTTTTTATAACAAATTAAATTTTGCTACCAAGAGTTTATATGGCAGGAAATGCCAAAAGTCGTTGCCATATGTATATCAATGGCAACAACTTTTAATACCTTTGGCAACATGCCAATTATTTTTATGTTTTTTGTCAGCAAATGTTTATACATATTTTTAGTTGTGAATTTTTTTAATAAATACTTTGCCTTGATTTGTAATATCTTTGACCCCTTATTTTATGTGGTTTAATAAAATTTCCATTGTGCAATTTCTAAACGCTCATCGGGGTTGTGATTGAGGTTTAAAACCAGACTCCTGCAAGGAAAAAAACGTCTTGATTAGGGATGGTAATGGGTCGGATCTGGATCCGATCTGGACCTATATTTTCATCATTTCAAAGCTGGCACAAGCATCATCTATCTTGCACCAACGTTGAAATTGTGAAAATATGGATCCATATGGGATCCAAATCCGGCTCATTATCATCCCTAGCCTTGATGCGTAGCTTTATTATTATTGGGTCAAAGAGCGGAAAGAATTGGAAAAAGAAAAGATATCAAAAAAGGTCAATTTGATAGAATGGTTGTCCAATCAGAAACCATTATTGCAGAAGATGATCCAGTTTGCAGACATTGTAATCCAAAGAATCTATTCAATTCATGTAATCCATTTATGTCCGTATAAAAATATTAATAATCTCTAATTCTCTGTATAAAAAATGGTGTCCTGTATTAGATCGTCGTCGTTTTGCTGAAACTATTGGCGTGGGGAAGGCAAATTTGGGCATAAAAAACAATGAAGAGACAAAGAGGAACTTTACCTGAACCAGAAATTTAAAGGCTAATTCATCAATGGAACAACTTGGCCCACTCTTTCTATGATTATTACCATTCAATTATTTTTATCATAATGCTCATTTAACTTTGTTTTTTTATGCAACGTATAGTGGTTTGTGTTTTTGATTAATTAGGTTGTGAATTTAGTATGGACTTCATCTTGAAGGTAGTCACGTGTATATATGAAGAGCCTTCTATGAGTATTTAAAAATCTCCGCGTGGTTCTAACTAGCTACTTTTGTAGTTTATTAATTCTTGAGTTTGATGAGGGGAAGTTCTAATGTAGTCGCCACGGTTGTGCTAATGTATTCATTTTTATTAGGCTATCCAATATTTGAATCAAGGCTATGCTTATAGTGGTTGCTTTGCTAAATGTCGCGCACAAAAGATATCACCTAACAAGTGCACTGAGGATCTTATTATTTAGAGGTTGGTTGTGATAATTTAAACGAATTAAAACAAGAAAATAAAGAGAAAAAAGCACAAGCTAAGTCACCCGTACGACAGTACAAGGTCTCCTTCCAAGCAAAACATGCAAAACTTAATTAAGAATATAGATCCAAAGTATCTTAACTTCTGTCCTCAAGATCTTCTCTTGAAACGTATTTGGTTTCTAAAGTCATTCAACATATATACTTCTCATCTTGGTCTTTAATAAGCTAAATAAATTCGCATTAATTTCATTTAAATATTTAAACAATGTTTAAAACCCTTATCATGCATCACTTTCTCCTTTCAGTAGAAGGTTGTTCATCTCCTCAATCTCAAGTCATACATGTGTGTGTTTGTATTTTATTATATTATGTCTCCTCTCAGTTCTTAATAGCATAACTAAGCATGAGCTTGATCTCTAAACTCAACTAGAAATAAACATTCATACACACAATCATCATAAGACTTAAGTAAATAACATACATTGTTGAAAGGTCTCTAAAACTGCATGTCCGGGAAAACCTCACTTGCTGGAAATTTAATAACACGTAATAATAAAGAAAATAAAAATGAAACTCAATTATTGAAAAAAGTTACTGAAAATAAGAATTCCAAATGGGGAGAAACTTGAAAATGATGAAAAAGTGAGTTTATATTGTCCTTTTACAAAGATGGAGAAAAGAAAAATATCTTTTACAATAATAATAAAGTATTAAAAGTATTAAACTTATAATAATCTACTTTTATCTATTTTACATATTCATAGAGTTTCTCAAGGAAGTTAGTGACAATTTTGTAATTCCAAAAGTCAACTTGTAATTTCTCTTTCTATTAAACGTCACAACGTCATCTATCTCCCACTTACTCTCATCAATTATCAATTTTAACAAGGTTTTCCGCCAAAATATCTTCATGCTTTAGTCTGGTAGGAAGGCCTTCTAAATCTCGACAGTAACCTAAAATCATGAAGATCTTGATGATATAACTAACTTTTGTTATACAATTTAAGCACAATTAATATATGATTATGTAATGTTATTCTTCCCAAATCACTCAACTAAATTTTTGAACGTATAGATGGCGGAAGCCCTCACTCTCATACAGGGCCGGCCCTAGGGGGTGGGCAACAAGTGCCACCGCCCAGGGCCCATGTCGAAAGGGGTCTAAAAAATAATATTTTTTAAATAATTTTAGTAGTTAATGTTAAAAAAATAAAATTAAACAATAATTAATTGTAGATGAATTGGTAAGAAATTTGTTATGGATATAAGAGGTTATGGGATCGAATCTTGGTATCAATAATAAAGTAGTTAATTTTTATCATAATTTTTTACTGAAAGCCTATTTTAATAATTTTTATATTATTTACCTAGAACTCTCAATTTGTCATGTTCGGGCCTGCTCTCATACACAATTTAATCATTAAACAAGTTGTTACAACACCAGTGAACTGAAAGACAACGTTCATGTCAACAAATTCGTTGATGTTCACAATTAAATTTCTCATTGGTTTCATTTAAAGATGTAGATTATGATTAAATTGGTACGGGATGTGACATTAGTACTTTCATTAGTCCAAATTGGTAGATAATATTATTACGAAAGAGGATTCAGATTGCAGACATTGTAATCCAAAGAATCAACTCAATTCATGTAATCCAATTATGTCCGTACAAAACATAAACAATTTTTATATTTTTATTTTCTGTATAAAAATGGTGCATCGTTTTAGTGAGCCGTCGTTTTGCTGATATTATTATTGGTGTGAAGGCAATTTTGGGCAAACAAAACAATGAAGAGACAAAGAGGAACTTTACCCGAGCCAGAAATTAATGGAACAACTTGGCTCACTCTTTTTATAATTACTACTAATATTCAATTATTCTTATCATAATGCTTATTTAACTTTGATTTTTCTCTTGGATAATATAGTTGTTAGTGATGTTGATTAGGTTGTAAATTTTGTATGGATTTTTTTAAGCAATTGTAAGTGTCAGGAATCCTGATCACCTCACTCACTTTGTGGATGTACCACTCGAATTATATCCAATTGGTGTATTGATAGCTTACAATTTCAGCTTGGTTTGTTGTCTATTATTCTGTATTTTGGAATGGTTTACTGCTGATTTTGTGATAAAATTGTGCATAATTAGGTATTGGACAATTCTGCAAAGAAATCTCAAAGAAATGGAGTTAGACTGGAGTCAAGGGTAAGAAGACTGCGTACAGAGGCAGATCTGAGAATCGAGCGGCTGAATTCCAACAGAAGAATTTTTGTTTAATTAGGAACCTTTGTCATTTTATTATTTATTCTATTTCTGTCGGACAATTTAGGAATTTAAAAACAAAGGAATTTTAATTTTTGGTTTAGGAAAACTTCTTGCTTAATTAGGATATGGGGTTTTTATCCTATTTTAGGACTATTAGTGGGTAGAAGGTAGAGCTCTCAATTTTGAAACAGATTGCAAAAACAGTGACGTTGGCTTTGGATTGTTTTTACTTTTTATTGCTTTTGAATGACAATTTTAGTTTTTAATTCAATTATGTGTAGTTAACTTCGTCTTTCTTTCGACTAAGGAGATTACTTGAAGCCGTTATCAACGTGAGGCTTGTTCCCACTTGTGTTTCCGAAATTCAGTTTTCAAATCCAAATCAGTAATATTTTTATTGTTCAATTTTTGATTTCGTCAATTCAGTCGGTTGTCATTTATCGAAAGATTTAAACATATCGTTATTTTATTGTATTATGCTATCATGATACAATAAAAGTTTTGTAACAAACGAATTCTTGCAAGATTCGTGGTTGGACTTGGATTAAGTCTTTTCTTTATGCTATCATATAGTCTCGAGTTAAAGTCAGTTTTCACGCCTAAAGCCTTTTCGAAATTAAACATTGTCAGCTATTTGCAAGTGCGTTTCGGGATTGAGAGTAAATGATTTAGTTATCTACTATGATTCTCATACTTGGAAGATATTTTATTAATCATGCTATCATGATTAAACTGACTGACTGATTCAAGAAATTTATGTTTTATGCCTATTATCGGTTGATATAAAGTTGAAAGTATTTCTTAATCGGAAGATTATCTCCAACCGAATTTCCATTCCTTTCAATTTTTAATTTGTCAATTTTGTTAATTATCATTTTTTTTATTCAACTTCAAACCCCCGATTTTTATTTTTCGTTGCAATTTTACTGGTTATTTAATCAAAGAAGATTGATTTCATAAGTTCCTGAGGAGACGATCCCACTTATCGCTATCGCAAATATACATTATTTTAGTGGAACGGTTTTTATTTTATTTGTGGCAATTTCGACGCTCGTCAAATTTTGGCGCCTTTGCCGGGGACTTCTTTGCTAATTAATTTTGTTTTGATTTATAACCAGGATTGATCGTGGAATTGAAAAATTCTACGATCCTGAAATCGAAAAGATCGCTCGTAACTTGAGGTGAATCACGGAGCAAAATAAGGGAATCGTGGGCTCAACCTCTAAAGGAGAGCTGAAACTCAACCTTGACGAGCACGATTCTGATGAAGAAAATGGCCAAAATAGGAAGATCTCGAAAATTTCGAGATGATAGAAAACCGCACTTTCCGTGAGCTAGCTAATCGAACGCCCGACATGCCCAACTTTTGCATCAATTACCCCGAGACTCTAGCCAACTTCAAACTGAAATCGAGGCTAATCCATCACTTACCGAGATTCCATGGAATCGAAAGAGAAGACCCGAACAAACACTTGAAGGCCCTCCATGTCGTTTGTTCCGGGATGAAGCTACAGGGAGTTTCTCTTGACCATATTTTATTACGTGCTTTTCCATTCTCGTTAGAAGATGCTACTGAGTGGCTGTACAATGTTCCTGCAGGTACGATTAATTCATGGAACGACCTTGAATCAACCTTTCTAAATAAGTATTTCTAGCAGGAAAAGCCATCACAATCCGGGTGGAGATTACGTCCATAAAACAGAAGGAGACGGAGTCTTTTAATGAATATTGGGAGCGATTCCAGAGGTTGATAGACGCCTGCCCGAACCACGACATTTCTGAGAAGGGACTAGTCGAGTGTTTTTACCACGGGCTGCTACCTTTGGAAAAGAGATTCGTAAACGCCTCTTGCAATGTAACACTCATTGACAAATCACCCGCGGAAGCTAAACAACTCCTCTCAACCATGGCAACAAGCACACAACATTTTGGTGAACCGAATCAAGTCCAAACGAGAAGAGTTCATGAGGTAAGCACTTTGTCAATTGATAATAGATTAGATGAACTCACCTCCTTGGTTAAGTCTACGGCAGTGAAATCCGAGAAAATTATCGCTTACGAATTGTATCTATTGTCGGAGACATCAGATTCGTGTCCCACTTTTTATGGGGAAGAGCAAGTGAATGCAATTTTTGGATTTAACGGGCAGCAGAGGAGATACGATCCGTACTCCAACACTTACAATCCGGGGTGGCGAGATCACCCAAATTTCAGTTATGCAGAAAGGAACCAAAACCCACCTCAGAATTCCATGCCAAGACAGCAAGGTTTCCAGCAGAACGCCTAACCAGCCGCAAACAGACCACCTACATCGTTCGATGATGTAATAGCGACTTTGGTGCAATCTCAACAAAAGAACGACGCGAGCATTCGAAATTTGGAGAGCCAACTCAGCCAAAGGGCGACTACATTAAGCAAATTTGAGAGTCAAGGTAAGCTTGCTTCTCAAACTGAAGTTAACCCGAAACAGAATGCTTGCGCGATCACTTTAAGAAACGAGCGAGAAATTATCAATGAAAAGTCTGAACCCGCAAGTTTGTAACAAACGAATTCTTGCAAGATTCGTGGTTGGACTTGGATTAAGTCTTTTCTTTATGCTATCATAGAGTCTCGAGTTAAAATCGGTTCTCACGCGTGTGAGCGGACGACACGGAGCGGTGGGCCGAGAGCGCGCGGAATCATAGGCGCGGTCCACCGGGGTGTTTTGAAAACAGATGAAGGTAAGCACCGGGTCTGGGACCCGGGAAAAAGTTTGAAAGAGAGGAAAAGTGAAAACGTTTAAGATCGATTCGAACCCGAATCCGCCGTCTCTCAGTGTGGAGTCGCCACCTGGATTAGCTCTTTCCAGGAATTAGAGTCCTGTGAGGCTTAACGTCCGGGGGACGGCCCACCAAGACACAGAGATTCGAGT
>CATIWQ010380530.1:0-23056 GCA_949673415.1 Euphorbia schlechtendalii
TTTATCAGATCAAACTAATTATGCATATATTTTTATATCGCTATTTTTAATCAATCATATCAATGTTAACAACAATACATCATTTTACTAGTCAAACTGGATATTAAGATACGGTAATATAACACTGTTTATGAATAAAAGCGATATGCTCAAACTGAGTTGAACTCAAGTGAATGGCACGAAAGAGAATAGCTTCTGTATGTTCTCAAGAGTTTAATTGCATGATTTAGAATTTAAATTAAAATTCAAAAGGCTAAGTCAAATATATACAACATAAAAAAATTTCAAAATTATTCTCTCCCTTCTACGCAACTTGACTTTTTGATTTATTGGTTAGTTGGACATAACAACTTAGAATATTCGTTGTATGAAAAATATTCAAAATATCAATTGAATATGCTTCAGAATATTCCGTATGTTCAAAACATATCAACAATTAGGACAAGGATAAGGAGTTAAGGACCATATATTAATTACATTAATATATGAGAATTAAATCAATTAACTATTAAAGAGGGTTGATATTACTTAATCTCAACTTTACCACATCTTAGTTTTAGATAATCAAACCTTTGCAACATTTTATGGCTACCCTTAAAAATTATTTTAAAAAATCGAGTACATATAATTTAAAAAGCAAACATGTAAGTATGTAAATTGAATTGAATTGCATTGCATTTATTTAACGTAATTTTATAAGCTTGCAATAGTAAATTATACTGAATTCACCTTAATAAATTATACCAATAGAGTGTAGCTCAACAGGCACACCTCTTAAAGTGGAGGTGGGAGTATCGAGATTCGATACATGGCATCTTCAAAATTTCATAATACTCTTAAAAGAAAAAAATTGATAGATTATAAGTTGAAAAGAACGGAACTTAATATTGTAAAATACTACGAAAAGTTATTCAATGCATGTTAAAAATTGTAGAGCTTATTGGTAAAAGAAAGTTTATAAAGATCAGTTTGGTTGTACTTTTTCAAGTTACTTTTTTAAAAAGTTTTATTTGCAAGTTTTTTCTATAAACAATAGAGTTTACTTTGAAAAAAAAAATAATTCAGACTGTTCCTAATTAAGTAGTGTGAAGGATCAAATGTTCAAAACCATGTAGTTCTAAAAATTTGTGAGAACGATTTATTGGAATAACAGTTTGAAAAACACCATTCCTAAAACATTATAATTAGTATCATTAGTATCGTAAAATTCAATCCCTGTTGACCAGACTTACAAGAAAAAAAAAACTCGGACCAATGACTAAAGCAAGCTAGTGGATTTAAAATCCACATATTTTTGACCTCTTATTGAGCTATTGACATGGCCGATTGGAGTAATGTTTTTTTTTTTTTGAAAAACAATTGAAGTAAATACTTGGTATCACAAAATGAGTAAGGTTCTGTTTTTTTCAACTTCTGAAACTTGAACTGAACTGAACTTAACTTAACTTAATTGAACTTAATGGACCCGAACTTAACTTAACTGAATTGATCTTAATGAACCTGAACTTAATAATAAATATATTAATTATTAAAATAATAGTAAAACCCAATAAATATAAAAATAAATAAATTATTAATAATCATTACAAATAATATTATTAATAACTACCAATATAAAATAATTAATAAAACAATTTTAATACCATTAATAATAAAAATTATTATATTACGTAAATTCATTTAATTAAAATTTTGTTATTCAAATAATAATTATTGTTATAATTACACGTGAACTAATTTTAGTTATTATAATATATTGTAGTTTGGATTCAAATTATCACTTATTATTGGATTACAAAAACATAATAGTTGTTTTAATTAATAAATATTTTTATTTTATTATCCCATATCACATTTTCTAATTAATTAATACTATGATTATATATATAAATATTATTATATTATAATTACATTAATACTATTATTATATTAATAATACTAGTAATTATCACTATTTAAAAATTATTTTTACTATATTTATAATCAATATTAACAACATTAAATAATAATTATTTTTTTATATTAATATTTTTATCATTCTTCTTCTTTTTATTATTATTACTATTAATTTTTATTAAAGATTAATTAGAATAATCATTATTAAAATTAAAATTTATGGACCTGAACTGAACTTAATAGACCTTCTGCTTTTTTAAAAGTTTGAATCATCTTGAAACAAATTTTTAATTTACCTTTTAACATCCAAAAGTTATGGTGTAATGTTTTTAAACTATATCAAAAATATTTTTTAAATGTTATCAATGAATTTTTAAAAGGCGCTAATCGGGCGGTTAAAGCCTCCGAGGACATAGGTGGGGACTAGCGAAGTAGTATTTTAAAATTTTTAATATTTATTAATGAATTAGATGATAAATTTAAAAAACACTTAAATTTTAATATAACAAAATTAAAAATTCATGTACTAACATTTTTCTGAGTTTTGATGATCTTTGTTTAGATTATGGTAACACTTTTCTAAGTTTGATGACATTTTTCTGATCTTTGGTTACATGTTTCTCATCTTCGGTAATAGTTTTCTAATATTTTATAACACTTTTCACCTAGATTGCCTAATTGTATAAAATTGTGACAGTATTTCAAGAAAAACCTCCTAAACGGGAAAAAATTCTCTGTCCCCAGCCCTGCCCCCCATTAATTTTCTTACATGTGGCAAAGAGAATCCTAATCATCTAACACCTCAATCTCTCCATCTCTACATTTGACGTTAATGTTAGTCTCTTATTTTCCTATTCCATTCACGTCTCCTAGTATTCCATCTCTTCTTCTCAATTATAGTCTTGTATCGCAATCTCAAAGTATTCTAATTCATCAATTTCTTATCATATTCAAACAATTCTTTCAGTTTTTTTATGGTTATAGTTAACCTTTTCTTATAATCATGATCCTCAATTTGATCCTTTCGGGTATCTAGTTTGTTCCAATGGAAGATGGAATTCATGTCCCACTGCACTCAAGTAGTGAACCCACATCGACAGAGGTAAATCAGTGATTTTTTTGTCATGTTTTTGTTCTTTATTTATTGTAATATTAGAAAGGAAACGATTGGCCTGTGATTATGAACATTTCTTCTCATAATATATGATCTTTAATTATTCAAAGAACAACTTTGTTTCAATTTCTAAAGGAAGTTGTGAATATTAGGTATTAGATTACTCCAGTAAAATCACCAAATTGTTACAGTAACACAATTTCAATCACTAAATGCAAAATACCATCAAATATAAGATTAATTCACTAAAACCACCATATTGTTACCGTAGCACAATTTTAGTCACTAAATTCAATATGCATATCTCAAGTTGTTCCAATTTCCTCTATTTTAAATCTTTGGTCTGAAATTTTCACTTCGTGAATCTATAGTAGATAAAAGAGAAGGCATTTGCATTATAAGAATTTGATAAGAGTGGAAGAAACTGAAACACAAAACCCACAAATCAAACATCTTGTTAATACCCTTAAATCAATAGTATAATGCATATAATTTTGAGGATAATTCAATATGATAATTAATGCATAAACCGAATATATGGTAGTTAGTAATTATCAAACACTCACATTATGCCTAACTATAATTTAGTAAAAAGATTCATAATACTAAGAACCTTAATGAGTTTACCATGGTCTGAAACATAAAAAAAAGAAGTTACACAAGCAAATCAATACTATACTAATCTACTTCCAATATCGAAATCTAATTATACTATAAAATTTAGTAGCATGTTGATAGAATATAGTAAATGGTAAAAATATGTAAGATTAGATGGATGCTGGATGACTTTTATATCTAACTATTGTTAGAATGACTTTAGTTTTCTTAAATCTGTTATATATTGGTTATTTCAAAATTTTCATAGTTATTGTTAATAGCAAGCTTTTATTATAACTATCTCATGTTTCTAACATTCTTATTTAGGAGGTTAATAATTAGAATTCTAGCAACGTTAATTATTATTCTAGCGAGGAAGAACCACTATTTGCAGATAAACCTTTTGTTGTTGACTCTTTGCATTCTAGAATGTGTCAAGACTAGATTCCTGTAGTTGACATGCAACTTGAAACTGAAAAAAGTGCACATGATTTTTATAATCGATATGCATTTGAGTTTGGATTTGGAACAAGGCTAAGTAAATCACATATGTCTACCACTGGATTTTTGAAAGATAGACTATTTGTTTGCTCGGCTGAAGGAGAACATGGAAAAGTGTTGGTCCGTAAACGGGCTCTTAATAACAGCAGAGGGGGGATGAATGCTTAATCTTGGTTACATTTATATTTTTAAAGATTTATCGCCAAGTTCGGTTTTTATATGCGTGCTAAATGCGATATAAAAATGAATAAACTGCTCAGCTTTGCTGGCACAATTTATCTTCAATCTTTAGCTTAGTAAGACATACTTAGCACAGATTGGATAATAAGCTGTATAATGAATGAGAGAGATAGATGAATGAGCTGATCACTGATCAAGCTAAATGCTTAAAGTTAGAACGTCAACACCTGAGATTTATCCTGGTTCAGCCCCTAGCCTACCTCTAGTCACCGGATAACGTCTCTGAGCTTTAATCCACTAGTGAGTCGTTCATTCAATAGGCGGAGAAGCTTTTAAAGTGGGTAGACACTATTACAGAAAGTACCATTCTTTCTAACTACCGCTCAACTCAGTTTGAGTACCCTTCCCAAACTAACACTCAGATTAATATACGAATGCGAGTTGAATTCAACTTATAGAAATGTTGAATCCTTACAATGTTGATCTAAGTAATTTCTCTCTATTATAAATAGATAAGACTTTGATGTTTGTTGATTACTTGCAATGGAATTTCTTTGGAAGCTAGAGTAATTTGGGCAACATTTTAGCTCTTTAAGAAATTCGAGGTGATTCACCAAGTTTGATCGTCTGCTCCAGTCTTCTATTTATACTTTGAAGCTTTGAGAAGTAGCCGTTGCAAACTTTACGATATCGCTGATCTTCAATTTCTCATCTCTTCTAATCTTTCAAATCTTCCCGTTGGAGACAGATTCTAGGACATTTAGAGATAAAATTTAAACGTTGAGGCACGATAAAATTTCGTTGACAAATTCTCGTTTATCTTCAAGCAATCTGATTCTGAGAGAGGCGCACTAGAATGCAACGTGGAGTCTTCCCGTTGGATGACCTTGCTGAAGTTGGCAGATTCGCGCTGCGACACTTGAGACGCGGTGCATAACGAAAATTCCTTTTACTTGGACTGTAGCTAGGAATCTCTGACAACCGTACTGACACTCTTGATGTTGTGAGGACCACAAGAATCTTCGTTAAATTCAGCGCCTTTTATCTTGAAAAGCACTAAAGGAATATTCCATTCCATCATAGATAATGTTAGTAGCACATGTGTCATTAAGTCTCGACGTGTCAAACAGAACGTGCTTTTAATTAAATAAAAGCAGAACTCAACATGAGCTGAGTGAAGTAATCCTAAACTATGTAGTACTCAGCATAGACTCAACTTTTCCTACTCTAAGTCATAACTTAATTAATCATCCAGCAAAACTAAGTTATTCTCCCTTGAATGAACTCAAGTCAGCTTTATTAATTAAGAGTTTACTTAGTACTCAATTAATTTCACTATCCTAGACAATTTGCTATTTCCAAAACTACTTAGTACCATAAAGTACTATTAACTTGGGTTCTACAATCTCCCCTGATTTAGACAGATATCAAACTAGGTAGTAGAAGAAGTTAATTGAATAAATAGTTCAGAGATTACAAAATACCTGAAAGTGATGTAAAACTCCCTTGAGTTGAGTGACTTCCCTTAGTCAGCTTGAGCTCTCATATTGAGTGAGTGTTTTACAAACAGCTCAGCTCCTCGACACTTGGAGCATTTTTTCTTTGATTGGGACAATGTTTTACTTCAGCTTTATCTTCAAAGGTTTGGTCTCTTGTATGTTTTCCTGAACCACATAGTTAAATACACAGCAGAAGGCATACTCAGTATAAAAAGTTAAGAAGATCTTAACTTGAGGTAGGAACTTGTAATTTTATTAATTTTTCAAAAAAATGACTTTGTTAGTACATAAAGCATATCTTGAGCTAAGATTAAAATAAGCCCTATTACAAGTTCTACATCTATTGGAGCATGACCTGAACTATCTTTTATGCACTAAAGAGGAAGATCCAACAGTCTTGTTCTTGTTTGAAGGATGCATTGGATGAGAATGCCTTGGAAGAGAACCCTTGCTGAGGTTTGTCATCCTGAGTGCATCTTCAGCTACCTTCTCCCCCTTTGCTATCTGACCTTGAACAATTTGATCAAGACAGACATTAAAGGTGTCGAGTGCAACTTGAAAGCTCTCTTACTGGCCAATAATCTGCAATGAAATCTCTTGCTCCAATTGCTCCTTACCCTTTGTTTAGAGGAAGTCTTGGTCATTCAGTTCATTGAGAAGAAGATGGTGGCAACACGAGAGATGAGTTATCTGGTCAAAACCATGACTTGCAAACTGTTGAAAACACTGAAGAAGACCATGGAAGTCAGTTGCTGTTAATGCAATCTTCAACTGAGCTTCAATATCAAGAAGTTTTGGACCAAAGGATTCGATACACCGTGAAGTGTAATCGATGTCTTTTCCATCCAACTCTCTCATCCCGAGTCTTCCACCTTTATTTTTATGACATTCAGCTTCATGTGGATTGTCATTCCAGTCTCAGGGTAGAGGGATTCGATTGGAGGTGCACTAGGCACAGGCATGTCTGGAAAATTCTGTCCCATGGCAGTCACTAAGAATTTCTACGACAAGAAGACTTTCTCTATGATGTGATCAGAGACTTCTCACTACATTTTGGAGTAAGAGAGTCAACATTCACGACAGGGGCCTTGTCTAGCTTCTTTGAGATATCCTTTAAGAGCTTGAGGACTTCATCCTGCTTGTTATCATGCATAAGCAAGAACCACATCTCGGATTCCACCAGCTTCGCTATGTTGTGGCTCACGTCCTTTGTAGATGCTAACTCTTTGGAGACGTCTTCGATCTTGCTATCGGTTAACCTCTTTATTTTGGCCTGCTCCTTACCGAGCTCAAGGATCTATGTCATTTGAGTAGCCATATTGGTACTCAAGAGACTCAGCTTCTCAGTAGCTGTGAGTGGATGACACAGAGTGGTGAGCTGAGAGAATGCAGAATGATAGGCGTGGTCCACCGGGGTGTTTTAAAAAGGTGCACCGGGTCGAGGACTCGGAAAAAGGTTGGAAGAGAAAGCGAAAACATTTTTAGATCGGTCAAACTTGAATCCGCCATCTCTTAGAGTGGAGTTACCACTTGGATTAGCTCTTTCCAAGAATTAGAGTCCTGTAAGGCTTAACATCTAGGGGACGGCCCACTAAGACATAGAGATTCGGGTCCGGGATAGTTGCCTATTTCTTAAGTAATAACATTATATTACATCTATAGAAAACCGTATTTTCTTAATTATGCATATTCGCACTTAAGTCATTTTTAGAGTTTATGTGCATGATTCACGTATAGAAAAAGCAGTAAATACATCCACAAAGCAGTAAATAAATGCGGAAAGTAAAAGCGTAAAAGTAGAGATTACAAATTACAAAATCTCGGGGGATGCAACCGCCCGCCTAATCTATTAATTACATTTCTCGTAAAATATATGCAATACCCTGAAGGAAAAAATAAATTCCTAGGCATAGATCTAACCTGCATCCACAAAGGTTAGCACAAGATATGGCACGTATGTTCGATTTGATTTTAGCGAGGCCCATGTGGCCTAATTAAAACATCGATGGTTTAAAGTTATTAAAATAAAAATGGTTCATTTTTATTTACACGTATGTTGGTCGATTTTATTAGTGAAAATGACAGCATGGTAAAAGGTGAGGTAAGTCTATTATCCGAGAATAATTTTTATTCCCTTCGTGGGGGTTTCCTAACACAATTCATAATAATATTGACATAAAATAAATATAAGTACAAAAATGTAAATCGTGACGTTATTAAAATCATTTCGAAGAGGAAACCGTTAAAGTCGATAAAATAATGTCCCGACTAAGTGAAGTCGACTCTAACCGTCCAAACTCCCTTCGGGACGATCTCAGGTTTGTAAAATCAATATCTTCACATATACACTTCATGTTACTGAAAACTCAAGTTTCAAACCTGAATGGTCACCACTGACCCTCTTGAACATGAATAAAAATCTGGAAATTTTACAAACATTCTACATATATTCTACTTGGAAGTTGATGACGTTAATGGCATCACTGATGTCGTTAATGATATCTGTAATGTCGCTAACGGTATTGCGATGTCGTTAACGACATCGCAATGTCGTTAACGACATTGAATAGACAGAATACATGAAATTTCTATTTTATTACGATTTTCACATTTTTACATACACCAACACATACATATGATATAAACAAGTGAAGCATGAATCTAGGAACTCAAAGGCTTACCTCGTTACCGTGAATCCAGTTCGCTCGGTCCACGAAAATCCCCGGAAAGTCCTCGTTTCTTTGGTTTGGTTTGCGATTTTGTCGAAAAATGAAGAGTAAGTACTACTCTTTTATGAAGAGAGTTAAAAATCCCTAAATGTGAGTCTCAGCAAGAGGAAGAAAGGAAGTACAAATCCTCCTTCACTCATGTTTAGACTTTCTAGAACTTAAAACTTTGAAAATTACCGAAAACGTATTTAAAGATCATGAACTTCTAATGAGTAAGAAAATGCTTGTAGCAGACACTTAAACCAAGTTCTTATTGAGCTAGAACTCAGTATCAAATGCCTTAAAAGAGCTCTAAACCTCAAGTTTGCTTAAACTCTCAATATAACTCACTTTTCGAAACAAGTGAACTAAACCTCGAATTTTGCCTAAATGACCCGAGATAACCCAAGTTCATGCCCTATCTACGAACTTACAAACTCAAGTTACAGAAACACAAATTCAAAGAGATTGAAAGATGATTCTTTTGTTATGAAAAATCTTAAAAATGCATTTGAAACTTGAGAATAAAGAAAACATTCAAACTAAACTTATTTCTCTTAACTTCCTCTCCTTTTTCTTACTAAAAAATCTCTCCTAAAAAAATGCTCTCCCCCTAATGGCTGGAATTCAGCTCTCTTAAAGAAAGAGTTCTCTTCAATCCAAAAAGTAGTCAAAGTTGGATTTTTCTTCTTTCCATTTTTTTTCAACTTATTTCCTCATCCCTATGAAAATGTAAGGAATCCCAAGTCTTTAGTGGGGGTGTGGTAGCTTTATTTCAATGATAGAATCCGAGTAAGTGGTAAAAATTTGAATTTTTGACTGAAAAGTCCATAAAGTGCAATTCTGGTTCTGCTATCAATGTGATATTGTTAACGACATTGGCAATGTTGTTAACGATATTGCATGGCCAGATTGGGCTTTTTCTTTTTAAATTGAGCTTTTTTAAGGAAAAGGAAGCCCAAAGAAACAAGACAAATGATTTCCAAACGATTTCTAGACCCTGCAAAATGTAAAAAGCTAACAAGGGAAATGACAGCTTCATCATCGAACTAGCTAGTCGGAAGTAAAAATCTCATGCTTAGTGGCTACCCCTTGTGGGATCATTGCTGATATGAGATCAGTATGGTTCCACGATTGAAAGAGCAGCAGGGTTTAGAGATAATACCTGCCTGGTCGCGGTTGGCACTCTTTGAGGATGATGATTGGAAGCTTTCATCTTGGTGTGGCGTCTTTTCTGGGATTGGGCTCTCTATGCCCCTTGTGAATTACCCGTTTGGCAATGATTGGCCCTGGAGGGTTGACCTTCAGCTGGTTGATACCGCTGGAATCATTGGGGAGAGAATGTTGACCATGTGCCTCCTTTCTTTTGGTTGTGGACCCATGTGTATAGGCTGTGTCAAGCCTACTGATGATGTGAACCATAGGAACTTCGCTGACTAAACAAGGTAGGGACAAGATGTGAATTGTAGAAAGTTCATTGACTGTAAAAAGTTAGAAGATTTCGAACTGTAGAAAGTTCGGTTGACTGAAAAAGTCATAAGATTTTGAATTGTAGAAAGTTCGTTTGACTGTAAAAAGTAAGAAGGTTTTGAATTGTAGAAAGTTCAGTTGACTGTAAAAAGTTAGAAGATTTTGGACTGTAGAAAGTTCGTTGACTGTAAAAAGTCAAAAGATTTTGAATTGTAGAAAGTTCGTTGACAGTAAAAAGTCAGAAGATTTTGAACTGTAAAAGGTTCATTGACTGTAAAAAGTTAGAATTTTGAACTTGTAGAAAGTTCGTTGACTGTAGAAAGAAATGAATTTTCGAATTGTAGAAGGTTCATTGACTGTAAAAAGTCAGAAGATAGTGAATTGTCGAAAGTTCATTGACTGTAGAAAGTCAAAATTTTGAACTGTAAAAGGTTCAATGATTGTAAAAAAGTTAGAATTTTGAACTATGAAAAGTTCATTGACTGTAAAAAGTCAAGAAATTGAGAAAATGTAAGTAATGAATGCATGTTTTAATTTCTTGATTGAGATTGCTGGCAGTAAAAATTTTTGCACCTTCAATCAAGTGATTAAAATATGAATGTGTAATAATTAACTAAGGTCGTGTACTCAAGTTCTGGAACCATATGCGGGGTTCCCAAAGTTGCTTAAGTGCTTTTAGTGACTTTTACGAAGTTAAAATACAATGTAAAAATGAATTTTAAAAAGGTTACAATGAATTTGGGCTGAAAAATAAAAGAATGGGCTGGGCCAAAAGTCAATGTCGTTAAAGACATTAAATGATATCATTAACGATATTGGTAATGACATTAACGATATCGAGCTATCAAGTTTCAAAATAAAACCTAACTTGTCTCCCCTTTTCCCTTTTTACCGAAAAATCAACCTATTTTTCTCCAAAAACCGAATTGCTTCTCCGATTTTCTCATGAAAATGTTGTGCAAGATCAAGTCCTGCAACCTGAAAGTCGTCTCTTCTCCTTCTCTTCAAGCTCATCCTGAACTTCAAACAATTTTCGGTGGAGGAAGCGTTTTGCTTTGAGAGGGACGACGATTTCGTCGGATTTTCGATCGATTCCGATCACTACTCTCCACCCGAGGCTCGGGGAACATGCCTCGGTAGCCCAGGTAACCCAAAATCCCCTCAATTTCAAGTTTATTCCCGATTTTAGTTTGAAACCTAGGTTTTAGATTTAAAATTTTATGATTTTTGATGAAATTGATGCATGATTAAGCCTTATATGTCGATTATACATAGTTTAGGATGATTTGGAATATGATGTGAGGATTCAAATGCAATAATTTGGATTTTTAGGGGTTAGAATTGCGGTAGAGGTTGTTTCTGCCTCTGCCACTATAATGTCGTTAACGACATTACCCAATGTCGTTAATTACATCGCATGGGTAGAGGCAGAAATAGCCTCTACCTCACTGAAAAACAATTTCGTGCTCGATTTCAACCTGATTTACAATTTCTGAAAACACGTATACTTAAGAAAATGCGTTTATGATGAAAAGGATACGAATTTTTAGCTGACTTTGTGATTTATCTTCATATTTTACTTGTTTTTGCAGCCCCAAACCTATACCAACTTCACCAGTATAGGGGCTCTCGGGCAGTGGTAGAACCGTACTACTAGAGACTTGGAGCTTTAGGCCACCATTGACACCACTAGGTTTGGCTGGCTCACACGGATTTTACCAAGTCACATGGCCCATCTTTCTCCTCCTACTCTCATCGCTTTAGTTGATCGGTGGTCTGAGACCACCCATACCTTCCACCTTCTTATGGGAGAGTTGACCATCACGCCCTTTGAGGTGGTGGCGATTATTGGCCTTTCCTAGCACTCGGGGGCCATCCACTTTGATGTCTTCATGGACCGCTTCTCTATTTCCCACCAGGTGATCAATTAGGGTGCGAGAGCTATTTGGTGTGGCCCCGCGAGCCGGCAAGCTCTCGTATAAGGAGCTGTACACTTACTGGTGTTCGATGGACAAGGTGCCAGCAGACCAGAGGGCTAGTGTGTCTCGCTCCTTCATCATCAGCCTGCTGATGGTGCTCTTCTTCCCGGTGGCTTCCAGCAAGATCAACTATGGGTTAATCCCAGCTGTGGCAGATTTGGCATCTATTCTGATCCTAAACTAGCCGAGGGCTATCTTGGGTGACATGTACTATGGCCTGGATTGTGCGGTGAGGGCCCACGAAGAGGCCCTCAAGCTGAGTCACGTCCTCCTCTAGGTAATTGGTTTAACCTTTTAGATTTTTATACATGTTTCTCATTATTTTCGTGGCTTTGTTTGACCTTGATTATACTTCAGGTTTGGGCCTTTTCCTATTAGATTCTTCCTCACCCGGTCTTCAAGATAGTGGTAGTTCAAGATGAGCCCCTCTTGGATGTCTGGTACCGTTCAATCGGGGGACTCCGTAAGTGGCTGACCGGATATCAAGAGTGCCTCCATGGCCTCACACCGGAGCATGTATTTAAACGATTCCCCGTGTCTTTTATTATTTCCTTGCTTTGATTATCGCATTATAATCATGTTCTTTCTTTTTGCGATTGTAGATCAACTCGGACCCCTAGACCCTGGTGCTAAATTGGGATGCGGTGGTGACTACTTAGGCAGATGTTGATGACCACCGGTTGGTCTTGGAGTCCCCTCTCTCCCTTGAGTGATACCTAGGGGAGAGAGTCCAGCCTTGGAGGACTTCGACCGTTGCAGAGCGACCTGTACCTCCTCGCCCCCTACCGCTATAGCTCCTTCCATCGATGGTTCTTATCTGAAGCACTTGGGTCGGTTGATTCCCCCATGTCCTCGTTCTGCTCCTGATGATACAAAGGATTGGCATCACCGGAAGGTGATGGAGATGATGGGTGGAGCTTCCTCCGATGACAAGGAGGAGGAGGAGGAGATAGGGCGAAGGCGGCAACGATGATTGTCTAGGTCATGGAGGTGATGATGATGTCGGCGGCGGGGGCCTCGGCGGAGGAGCTGGCGGTTGGGACCACGGTGGCGGTGGTAGTTATGGTCACATTGGAGGTGATGGCAGTGGTGGCACGGGCACTTCGAGGGTATGGATCTCCTCTGATTTTGATTCTTTTAATCATGCTTATATAATACTGACAGTGACTGTTTCAAAATAGGCTGGCGTAGGCAAGCTGGCCCGAGCACACCGAGCTGACTCCCAAGACCGGATGTACCACGTTCTTGGCTTCATGGAGGGGCATTCCACCACCCACCTAGAGACCACCTTCTCTTTGATGGCAAGGGTTGGGGAGCGGCAGGTACATACGCTGCCCCAAAGCCCGTACATAGTGACCTTCACCTCGGAGGAAACCACCCATGTGAGATTCCTTCTTGCTTCCTTTCTAATCGGATTGGTTTCTTGTTGTTGACTGTTGTGTTATTTTGTCAAGTTCCTCGGGCTGACGCGGAGAGTTACATTCACCACTATTTATCTGCTTGTGATATGATCATCGCGTATAAAGGGGTAGCTGAGGTAATCCTATTCACATTCTCAAAAAAACATGTATATTTATGGATGCATGTTGATGTGTATGCTTGTTCGTCATATGTTGATGTTTTTTAAGTGTTCATGTTATGATTCATGCTTCTGATTGCAGGCCTTGATTTCTATGGAGCATCAGAATTATCTGAGGGCTCAAGAGCATGTGCGGAATTAGGATCTGAGGATCGCGGATCTGGAGAGGCAGCTGGCCCAGTTGCAGCGATTCACGCATCCGACTGTGTCCGGTGGAAGTCGCTCAAGGATGCATCGAGGGTCCTCTTCCCGCTTCGGTATGCGCCGTGGCCGATTGGGGAGTAGAGAGGTGGAGGAGGATAGCCACATCGTCGAGACCGTGAAGGGTGATGACGAGGAGGATTCTTCCTCCATTTAGATTTTTTTTCCTTTTTCTGTAGTTGTAGGGATAAAACATACTGTAGTTTTTGGGCGCTTCCAACGCCTTTTGCACAATCTTTACTGGATATTTGATTGGATGTCATTCCTACAATATTATTGCCATATCTCGACTTTGTTTGCATGATTTTTCGTGGTATGTTTTATGACTGTAGGACATGGCGGCATGGAGCGACAAGTCCGAGCGACGCTATTAGGAGCTCGACAGTCGCTTCCAGTCGTTGGATATCAACCATCAAGGCCTTGAGGTGAGCCATCAAAAGCTAGGTGCTCAATATCAGAGTTTGGAGGCTAGTCACCAGAGTTTGGAGGCTCGCCATCATAGCTTGGAGGCCAAGTATCAGGAGTTGTTACGGTAGAACACCACCGCAAAGCAGGCTTGAGCGAATGCGCGGGCCTCCACCTCAGGCTATCCCTAGTCTCTTACATTTGATCTCGATTCCCTACTTGAGGATATAGATGGTGGATCACTCCTTACTCTAGATTGGGATACCAGTTACTTTCATGCTCCCTAGCCCCCTCCTATGTCTGGTTTAGCTGGTGGCACTTCTGATAAGCTAGGTCCCGAGGATTTTGTGATCTCCACCATGATGCCCCGAGATCTGATGGGTGGAGATGGTGTATAGGTGGTGTATGCTTAGGAGTGTTTGTGAGCGAGTGACATGGAGCGGTGGGCCGAGAGCGCACGATTTCATAAGCGCGGTCCACCAAGGTGTTTGGAAAAGGTGCACCGGGTCGGGGACCTGGTGAAAAAGATTGAAAGAGAAAAGTGAAAATGTTTTAGATCAGTTCGAACCCGAATCCGCCATCTCTTAGTGTGGAGTTGCCACCTGGATTAGCTCTTTCTAGGAATTAGAGTCCTGTGAGGCTTAACGTCCGGGGGACGGCCCACCAAGACACAGAGATTCGAGTCCGGGATAAGTTGCTTATTTCTCATGTGATCACATTATATTACATCTACAGAAAACCGTATTTTCTTAGTTATGCATATTCGCACTTAGGTCATTTTTCGAATTTACATGCATGATTCACGTATAGAAAAAGCAATAAATCCATCCACAAAACAATAAGTAAATGTGGAAAATAAAATTACAAGGCTTTCAAAAATCAAGGGACGCAACCGCCCTGCTAACCTATTAATTACATTTCCTGTAAAATATATGCAATACCTGAAGGAAAAATAAAATCCTAAACAAACATCTAACCTGCATCCACAAAGGTTAGCACAAGGGATATCATATATGTTCGATTTGATTTTAGCAAGGCCCATGTGACCTAATTAAAACATCGAAGATTTTAAAGTTGTTAATATAAATAAAAATAGTTCATTTTTATTTACACGTATGTTGGTCAATTTTATTAGTGAAAATGACTGCATGGCAAAAGGTGAGGTCTGTTATCCGGGAATATATTTTATTCCCTTCGTGGGGGTGTTCTAACATAAAAAATTAAAAAAGAAATAAAAGATGAAGAGAATTAAAACATTATTTACAATAACAAGGAATAAAAATAATTCCTAGGCCAAAAATAAAAATTAAAAAGAAATGAAGCAGATGAAAGCACGGAATCCAAAGTTTTAGGAACTCAGAGGCTTACCCTTGTGGTATAAATCCACTTCGGCGTATCCGTTCGATCCCCGGGAGTGTTCCTCGTTCGTTTTGGTTTAATTGTAGTTTAATTGGAAAATAAGTGTTTATTTATCCAAAAAGATAATCAGACTCAGGTTCTAAATTTGTTTTAGACCCAAGAATATCTGAGGATATTTAAAGAAAAGTAGATGAAAAAATATTTGAAAATAATTAAATTTGGAGTCCAAACGTCTTTTGGATCCGAAAATCTTTGAAGAAAATATTTATCCAAAAGATAATTAGACTCGGGTTCTAAATTTGTTTTAGACTCGAGAATATCTGAGGATTTTGGAGAAATGTAGGAATAAAAAACGGTTTGAAAATAATCAAGATTTGAGATCCAAATTTGTTTTGGATCTAAATTATTCAAGAGAAATATTTTTGATTTTTTTCTCGTTGTCTTTTTATCTGAAAATCTAATTTTTTTGTCTAAATTTTCGAGCCCCTTCAATCCAAAAAAATCCCAAATTTATAGAAATTCGTGACGGAAATAAACCGGGCTCGTTGAAGAGTTCGGCGAGCCCCGTCACTGAACTCTTCACCGAGGGTGTGCCACCTTCACTGAAGAGTTCAGCGAGGGTGTGGCCCAAAGAAATCCCATTTTGGGATTTCTTTGGGCCATCGCCACAGTACACAATTTTTTTAATTAAAATATATTATATTATATTATATATATATATATATATATATATATATATATATATTTATTTGTTTATTTATTTATTTATATATTTATTTATATATATACAAGTTTATATATACCAAGATTTCCAAATAACCCAATTAAATTGTTTTGGACCCTTAAAAAATATTTATATCCCTTAAAAATATTTTAAGTCCTTAAATTTTCATTTTGAGGCTTTTAAATATTTTCTATGGTCCTAAATATTTATTTAGGGTCCCAAATATTATTTTTGACGAGGAGAATTCCCATTTGAAGATCGTCGGATGGTCGAAAATCACGTGATTGGAGGATAAATATCCCGAAAAGCCATCATCATTGAACGCGCAAGCTGGTACAAAATCCCGTGCTCACAGCTGCCCCTCGTGTGATAATTGCTGGTTGTATAACCAGTATTATCACATGAAAAGAGCGGAGGGATAGAGAGAATACCTGACCAATGTGGTTGGTGACTTCTTATTACCAATTGATGATGACATAGGCATTCCTTTTTGGCGCTGTCTTCATAGGGTTGTCCGTCTCCTTCTTCAGAATACCTTAGGTGCTTGATGCCCCTTGTGGGCGGGTCGACCATTTTTTTCTGCGGCGTCCTTGTTGTTGTTGGCAACTGTTTCATTCTCTTGTTGATAAATGAGACTGTTTCTTTCTTCAGCCATCGAGATAACCGTTTCTTCTTTGGTTATGTTTTGAATTTCCTTAATAGGATGTTAACTTGTTTCCTATAACAAATCATGGAAAAGTATAATGTTAATACATTTTATGATGAATGTTTTAATTATTTGATTGAGTTTATGCGAAGTAAAAAATTTTTGCCCCTTCAATAAAAAATTAAAACATTAGGAATAAATAAGTTTAATGGAAATTCGGGGGTGTCCCGTAAATTGCTCCGTTGTTTTAGGAGGCTTTCGTGATGTTGCAATGTTGACTTTAGGCTTGAGTGGGCCATCGTCTTGTTTGTAGGTTCCTCATGTAGAGATGGAGGTTCTTGTATATTGGGATAGTGTTGCCCCGGTTTGGCATCGTCTTTGCCTATAAATGACGTGATGCGAATGTAATGTATGCATGATTTTATGCATGAACAATTTTTATCATATGATGTATGTTTGTCTATTATAGGTGTTGTGGGCTTCATTCAGTGAAGAGCCTTCTCTTGTGCTAGTGCATGGTTGCCCCTTTGACTTGTTTTGTAAGGGATTCCATGGAGGACTCCCTCAAAGCGACGACCATGGGTTCATTGAATCAGATTCAAGTTCATAACTTGGATCTAATTTGAGGAAAGACTGGATGGGTCGTTGATCCCGAGTTGTGTTGGCGATGATCGCTTGGAAGCCGTTTGCCTGAAGTGTTGAAGGTATATGATGCCTCGTACCGTTCCGAGGAGGAGATGATGAATTTGATATTGGTTCTAACTTCTACATAGATCGCCCTTGCGGGTTTTCAATCTATCAAACCTTGTCTTAATTTTCGCCTGGACCGCCCTTTCAGGTTTTCAATCTAGTAGACTTATTTTTCTTCATTTTTTATTTTTTCATTTTTTGGATGTCTACTTGCGATATTCTACCATTGGCATGCAAGCAATCAAAATAAACATATGCATAAAGATTTAACAAAAATGACAATTCATTGATGAACTTAACAAGGGTATAAATGTTTCAAATGATTTAACTCCTACCATCAATTAGCCTTTTCAGGTTTTCTAACCAATGTGGTTCTCTCGATGTCCTAAGTTTTACCTGAGCTGCCCTTTTCAGGTTTTCAACTCAGAGGACTATTCTTTTTGTGTTTTGAAAATAGGCCCTAATTTTTGCTCAACTAACCGAGTGTTAATTGATCGGCTAATTACAAATTTATTTTTTTATTCGTACTACTTTTTAGAGATTTATTTCTTTCACCTATGCGGGATATCAATTGTGTAAGACTTGGTTGATTTGGTAGATCAGTCGCCGCCCATGTCCATGACTTCAATTGTTGTCTCGTTCAATGTTTCTGACCAATTAGTTGGTTGGTGCTCATGCTGCTTTGCTGGCTTGAGGTGTATGTGATGATGAGTCATGATGATTGCCCCACATATAGTAGCGAGCTGTGTGAAGGAACTATTGACGTGTTCAACGGTCTGACTCCTTTTCATTTTTAACATTGAATCTTGTTTGAAATGATGGTGATCCGTGTGAGGAGTTGTTGACGTGTTCAACGATCCGACTCTTTCTTTGTGGCATTGCGCCTGTTGTTTGGTCCCACGAATTGTGGTGAAGGAGTTGTTGACGTGTTCAATGATCTGACTCCTTATTTGTGGCATTGCGTCGGTTGTTTAGTCTTGTGAATGGTTGTGATGGAGTTGTTGACGTGTTCAACGATCTGACTTCTTCTTTGTGGTATTGCGCCGGTCATTTGGTCCCAACTTACTTGGTCGACATTTTTTTTCCTCATTCTAGCTCCAATCCTTTTGATCTTTGCGTGAGTAAGTGGACGTTTCGTGCTTAGAGATCTTTCCATTGATCTTTCATCTTTGTATGATGAGGCAATTGCTATCACGCATTGTTTAAGTATATGTATTTATCTCTCACTTTCTCTCAAGAGTCAAATCATTTGAATTTTTGGGGATTCCATTTATACCCAAATTAATTTCATGAAATGATGTGTCACATGTGCTAAAAACAATATGTATATGTTTATGAGAATGCGTGACGTCATTGATAAAATATCAAGCAAATAAACAAAGTTCAATTTATTGAAAAATAATTCAAAAGAAGCCTTGTAGGCAATGTAGCTAAATGCTAATTTATTACATAATCATTCATCACGGGTTAGTGCCCCCCATAGGTGTCCATGGATTCGAAGTGCTCCATCTGCTCTGCCTTCTCAAACACTTCTTGATAGCTAAAGAAGCTATCATATCCGAATTTGTTCCTATATAGTGGTAGAGCACCGTCTAGCAGCTTTGTTATCATCTCCGGTAATGTTAAACGAGTCTGCAGCCTGACCTGTGTGGCCATCCAACGTGTATAGTAAGATTTGAAGTTCTCACCTAGCCTTTACTTTATGGCCTCCAAATGTTGCATTGTGGTTTCCATTTGAGAGTTGAAACCATAATTCCCCAACATAGCCTGAGCAAGGCTATTCCAATCTGTAACTATGTCCAGCAAAAGGTGGCTGTACCACTCGTTAACCGGGTGGCCTAAGGTGACGACGAAGAGCTTAGCCATCATTCGATCGCTGACCCTTAATGCTCTCATCACTGTTTGATAATGCGTCAAGTGAGCGCGTGGTTCGCTAGATCCTATGTACTTCTCAAACTGCGCATTGTAAAGTTTGGGGGCAAGCTGTCTTCATCCTCGATTGTCGGTTGTGCAGGGTACGTGTTCCTTAGGTGGCCACCATGAATGGCCAAGAACTATTACCATAATTCCACCATGCCAGGTTGTTGGAGGATGGCATTTCCCGTGCTTATATAAGAGCCATATTGCCCTTGGGGATATGCTGCGAAATGGGGTAGTTGAGATGCCTGGAACTGTGAGGCGATAGACATACTCCAGTTGGGAATAGGCTGTTAGGTCACTCCTTGGTAGAAAGGCCCCGGTGCAAATGTCGGGTAAATAGTTTATCTAGGGAAGAATTGACTTTGGTTCCGCTGACTTTATCTTGCCCCGAACTGATAAATGGTAGTAGGAGGTAGGGGCATCATGAGTGAAGTAGGAGGTCCCCCTATTGGATTGACATTGTTAAGGGTGACCTCTGGGCTGGACACTGCATTCTGGGTCCTCCCGAGGTGTTGGCGAATGAGCGTAGCTAGCTGTTCACTATTGGCAAAGGCGTTTATGGCAGCTGCAATCTCAGCGCTCACCGACGACTGCTGAGAATTTTGTCCCGTACGGATAGGGTGATCTTCCCTTGCACCTTTTCCTTGTAAACTAGCCATAATAGTGCGTTGAACCGAATCTGAGTCTGAACCCGAGTCCTCACTTGAGTCAGTGTACGGAACCCCCTGCAGATTGGTCACAAATGGGGGAAAGCGGACCAGGCAGCGAGTAGGCCTCTTCTAAGCCCCTTTGATAAACAAGTAGAATATTAGACCGTGCATGTAAGATTCATGATATGATTCATGACGCGGGTAATGCATGAGATTTTTAATGTTATGGCTGCATTCATAAGGGGTTAACATGCCATGATGTGAAATAACATGTATGTCAATCCATTTGAAACAAACAGGTTAATCATTAGGTAAAAATGAAAACAAGTGGAAATGAAAATCCAACAATGGGGGTTGGATTTGAGATTTGTACAATGTCGGTGTGACATCGCAATATGAGTGGTGTAAGTGAGGTGACTAAGTTACCTATGTGGTAATAGGTCAATGGTTTGAGATTTTCTACTATGACTAGGTCTCATGGAATAAGGAGGTCAAAATTTTTTCTGGTAAGTGGTGTGACATGAAAATAACTACCGTATGTAGCTACCTAATGAATGATTTAGTTATTTCACCCAATTAGGGCAGAGTTTTTGGATACTTATGTGGTCATCACTATTTGAGGGTATGTGGTGATACGTGAATTATTGCCTCGTATGGGCGAATGATTCGGGTATGAGGCATATACCCTTGAAGATTGGGTAAGGTAAGACTTTTAAAGTAAGTTTGCCTCATGTGGGCTTAGGTTAGGACATCAACTTGGATATCCTTTAATGTGAGAAAAATGGTTTTGGGTAGGTATTTGCCCTGTTTGGACTTTTAGTATAATTGCCCCGAAAGGGCTGTGAGTTGGATGTTGAGTGGACATCTCAAAGGTAATATGTGGGATATAATATTGCCCCTTGTGGGCTAAGTGTCAGATGTCAAGTGAACATCACGCAGTAGAAGAAAGGTATGTTTGCCATGTACAGGCTAATCGCTGAAAATGGTAAATGATGTCCCTAAGTGGTTTTATGTTGTCCTAGGGTGACACGATCCATAGTGTCAACCGTGCCTAAGTGTATGTGATATTGGTTTGGTATCGTGATGTGTACATTTAATATCATGAGTGTGTGCATTTAAGTGTCTACACAAAAATTCGTGGTTAGTATAACATCAATGACGAATTGAAAGTAGTATACACATAGCACATAGCATGCAACGTCATGTCTTCCAACCATACAACTCCTGCGTGTAGGGTTTTTGGCTAGTCTCTATCCTAAGTTTGGTTCATCTTAGTACCGTGAGGATACTAAGGAGCGAACCTACAGGAGAATATAATGCATGATCGCGTGTTTGGGTAACACCCTAGGGAAAATGCCTACGGTATATTTACATGAGGGTTATAAATGGGTTGCTGATGTAGAAGGTTCTTGTTGCACTAAAATACACTCCAAGCCTCTCCCTGAATGGGTTGAGGGAGGTACATGCGATATGGCAACAAGTGCTTCACCTGCTCAAGTACTATCTTTTCTCAGGGAGGCAGATTAGTACAAGAGAAAGTTTCGCGGTAATAAGGGTACCTTAATCTTATGGGCTAATCCCTTCTACTACAATGCATTATTATGAATATGTCAAAATTAAGAGAAAACATAATAATGTGATCAATAATTTTCGGCACTTATCAAAAATCTAAAAACCTTTGAAAAACAAATATGTTTTAGAAAAATCCCCAGCGGAGTCACCACTGTGAGCGGGAGACACAGAGGGGTGGGCCAAGAGCGCATGATTTCATAAGCGCGGTCCACCGGGGTGTTTGGAAAAGGTGCACCGGGTCGGGGGCCCGGTGAAAAAGGTTGAAAGAGAAAAGCGAAAACATTTTAGATCGGTTCAAACACGAATCCACCATCTCTTAGTGTGGAGTCGCCACCTGGATTAGCTCTTTCCAGTAATTAGAGTCCTGTGAGGCTTAACGTCCAAGGGATGGCCCTGCTAACCTATTAATTACATTTCCCATATAATATGTGCAATACCTGAAGGAAAAATAAAATCCTAAACATACATCTAAACTGCATCCACAAAGGTTAGCATAAGGGATATCACATATGTTTGATTTGATTTTAGCAAGGCCCGTGTGGCCTAATTAAAACATCAAAGATTTTAAAGTTGTTAATTTAAATAAAAATAGTTTATTTTTATTTACATGTATGTTGGTCAATTTTAATAGTGAAAATGACCGCATGGCAAAAGGTGAGGTCTGTTATCCGGGAATGTATTTTATTCCCTTCGTGGGGGTATTCTAACATAAAAAATTAAAAAAGAAATAAAAAATGAAGAGAATTAAAACATTATTTACAATAACAAGGAATAAAAATAATTCCTAGTCCAAAATAAAAATTAAAAAGAAATGAAGCAAATGAAAGGACAGAATCCGTAGTTCTAGGAACTCAGAGGCTTACCCTTGTGGTATGAATCCACTTCAGCGTATCCATTCGATCCCCGGGAGTGTTCCTTGTTCGTTTTGGTTTAATTGGAAAATAAGTGTTTATTTATCCAGAAAGATAATCAGACTCGGGTTCTAAATTTGTTTTAGACCCGATAATATCTGTGGATTTTTGAGAAATGTAGGAAGAAGAATGGTTTGAAAATAATCAAGATTTGAGATCCAAATGTGTTTTGGATCTAAATTATTCAAGAGAAATATTTTTGATTTTTTTATCGTTGTCTTTTTATCTGAAAATCTAATTTTTTGTCTAAATTTTCGAACCCCCTTCAATCTAAAAAAATCCCGAATTTATAAAATTTCGGGACGGAAATAAACCGGGCTCGCCAAAGACGAGCCCCCCCCCCTCGCTGAACCTCACTGAACTCTTCAGCGAGGGTGTGGCCCAAAGAAATCCCATTTTGGGATTTCTTTGGGCCATCGCCACAGTACACAATTTTTTTAATTAAAATATATTAT
>CATIWQ010380560.1:0-21579 GCA_949673415.1 Euphorbia schlechtendalii
TATATATATATATATATATATATATATATATATTACACATCTTGAGGTAAATTCGGGAGAGGAATCTGCATAATAGATAAAAGAAATATCTCTCAAGTCAATAAAAGATTAAGACGAGATAATAATTTTTTATATCTTTAGGTTTTAGTTACTTTTATATAAACTCTATGAGCTCGTTTGATTGGTAGAATGACTATTCCGTAGAATAAAAGAAAAATGAATGAAAAAAGGTGAAAAAATTACAAAGTATATGCCTAGATACTAAGATGAAATAACTATTCCTAACTATCATACGACTCATAGAATAACTATTCCTCCCTCTCAAGAAGGAATAGTTATTTCATGAGTTGTATAATAGCTAGGAATAACTATTCTATCTCGACGACGGGTTCCGGATAAATACTTTACCCTTTTTCATTCGTTTTTCCCCTATTCTTCGGAATAACTATTCCGCCAACCAAACGATATCTAACCGGTTATAAATAAAGTACAATTAGGACTTAGTATTGGACAAAGAGTATACTAATAGATTTGATATTATCCATTGATTAAATTTAAGATAAGAGACATGTTCCAAATAAAATTGGGATTTTGGTAATCCTTCATTTACTTTAAAATTATAGTTTTTAATATAAAACCAGATTATTCATCGTACCCCTCAATTTAAAACAGGAAAAATCCCTATTATAAGGTTGTCGTTGGTTTTTATTGTCTAAGACAACATAATTTGCCCTTTAGTGATTGTAATAATAATAATAATAACAATTTTAATCAAAAGGTATCAAATTTATTTTGTTTTTAGTTATTTTTATCTCATATTCATAAGTAAATCATCTGGATTTTGGTGGGTTTATCAGTTTCACTTTTTTATCTTTACACTATTTAATTGTTTTTTTATTTCAAATTTTCCCCTTTTGATTGCTCTTTTTTAAGATCAGATGCTTCAAAGTCTAAGTCCAATATTTTTCTTCCAGATTTACCCTTGTCTTCTCTTTGTGAGTTGAACAACTTTGGATTCTATTTTAATATTTGATTTCGTAAACCCAGATTTTTTGTTCATGCAGGATTCATCCTAGGGTTTGTTCTTTGTGGATTATTTTTTCACTTTACTTTTTCCTTACTATTATCTATTGAATGGAAAAAAAAATTTGTTATTGATTGATGTTTGAGAGTTGTGGTGGGTCTTGTTTGTCATATTCGGATTTGTGGGTGCCCTTTCGATAGCGGAATTTCCTGTTTGCTGTAGGGAAAGCCAACTTTTCTCTTCACGTCATCTGCCTTAGGGTTAGGTTTAGATCTGCTAAATCGAATGTAATTTTTTTTCCGTGTGATAATTTCTGATTTTAGGGTTTCGAACCTTTTATAATTTTGGACCATTTTAGTCTAATTTTGTTGTTTAAAATCTGGATGCAGTGGGACTGGAGTTTGAGCTGAATTTACTTTAGTGAACTGGAATTACAGGTTGTGGATCCTGAACACGTAAGTTCTGGTTCTGAATTTGTGCATTGTTTATATATTTTCTATCATAGATTTGGAATTAATATTGCACTGTGATGCCCTATATCCGGATAGTTAGAATGTAACAGAAAACCATGTAGGCTTTAAATGCAACAATGTAGCTCGGAATCGGAAAATGGACGCACTTCTAAAGAAATAGGAAACGGAAACTGCAAAAATGTGTAAAGAGAAATATCTATATATATTTAAAATGTGAATATGCATTCATATTGTTTTATTCTTTTAAAAAATATATGAATAACACAATATTTTATAGAGACATGATTGGGAACTAATTTATGGAGACATGATTAACAAGCATGAAAACTTTTATATAATCGATTGAAATTGGAAAAAAAAAATTAGTTTAAAAGAGTGGTAGTAAAAAATTGAAGGATATCTAATCATAAGAAATAGGTTTCCAACTTTTATTATTTACAGAGCCTGGAAATGTTTCGTACTCATTTCCGTGAATTTTGGTTTTTGAAATGTGGAAAGGTTAGTGCCTAGAGTTTCCTGCATTGTTGGGGTGCATCATCTACTATTGCTTCATGTATCACCTAGGTAGCACAGAAACGGGAATGGCAATGTTTCCGTTTTGTGGAAGCGCACACCGAAATGTCAAATATAACGTGAATTCAAGTTTCTGAGGTGGAAACAGAAACGGGGAAACGTTAGTGTTTAGGAGTTTCCGTGATTCCTAGTGAGAGAATCATAGTGGGAAATGGCCTATGAATAACAGGAGTGTTGGGGGAAGACTTCCAATTAATTATTTTAACATCTGTATTCCATCATCATGATATTATGCATTATGTTTAATCTGTATAATTCCTCAAAAAAAGTTGCCTTAAAAAAGTGTAAGTGAAGAGTTACAGATTAAAGAAAGGATAAAATTAGGTGCTTATGCTATTAGACTTCTATGTGTATGCTGCTGTGCATATACAACTTGTAACATAAATCTTCTATTTATTGTGTGTCGCAGTATTCATGGGAACTGAACTCATGAGAGTTTGTGTAAAGGAAGAGAATGATGAGATCCCATCAGTTCCCCCTGGTTTTGAGTCTTTTGCTACTTTCACAATAAAGAGGGTGCAGAATGATGAAAATCAGAAATCTGAAGATGTGATTAGTTGTTCAGCCTCGCCCAGCACTTCTGAGTCACAGTCAGTTAAGATGGAAGTAGATTCTGACAGTTGTGTAGACACAAAAAGGGCAAGGCCTCTTCGACGTAGAGCTTGTATAAACTATGGACAATCTGAAAATAATGCAGAGGATGAATTTGATTTGGAGAAGCTCAAGCAAGTTAGTTTTTATTTTCCTTTCTATGTTTGTCTCATTGAATATGTGATATTCACCCTTGTTTAGTTTATTACTTGTATTTCTTTTTCTCAGTGATCATATATGCAGTGCCATAATTTCTTATGGGCTTTTTTTATTGCAGAATCTCTCTGTAAGGACTCATCTTCCTAAGGGGGTTATTCGCGGGTGTCCACAATGCAGTAATTGCCAAAAGGTTCCTCTAATAAGTATCTTGTTGCATATTTGTTTGAAATTTTTTCAGCTAGTTATTTTACCATGCACAATGTTATATCTCCTGCAATCTTGTAATCATTTATTTTCTCTTTATCCAATATTTAATTCAACCATTGTTGTTTTAGGTGACTGCAAAATGGCATCCTGAATTTGCTCGGAAGCCTGACCTTGAGGATGCTCCTGCGTTCTATCCTACTGAAGAGGTACATAATTTTTGCTGCATTACTTTGCGTAGTCGTCCCTTTTTAGGGTATGTGTAATTTGTAGTTTTCGGAACTCTTACGTTCAAAACATGATGGTTTCTGACTAATACTACATCATTTATTAGGAGTTTGGAGATACTTTAAAATATATAGCTAGCATACGCCAGAAAGCTGAACCATATGGAATCTGTCGCATTGTTCCTCCCCCTTCTTGGAAGCCTCCCTGTCCTTTGAAAGAAAAATCTATATGGGAGGATTCTAAGTTCTTTACCCGTGTCCAGAGGGTTGACAAACTGCAGAATCGAGATTCACTGAGAAAGATTTCAAGGATGTATAATAATGCTAAGAAGAAGAGAAGATGTATGAGAATGGCAGTAAATAGTGGGACAGATATTGGAAGTGTTTCAGGGGCCAGTGATGCTGGTGCTTGTGAAGCTGAGTTTGGTTTTGAACCTGGTCCTGAGTTTACTCTAAATACATTTCAGAAATATGCAGAGGATTTCAAGACCCAGTATTTCTCGAGGGACTCTAGCGGCTTGGATGATGAGTGTTGCACAACTGTTCTTCATGAGAACTGGGAACCAACAGTGGATTATATTGAAGGTGAATATTGGCGGATTGTAGAGAAACCCACTGAAGAGATTGAGGTATTATCTGAACTCAGTTTCTTATGCAGTTTCTTGAAAACAATGTGCAATTACAGTGGACATTATAATGGTTATGTTATTCATATGCAGGTGCTTTATGGGGCGGATCTGGAAACTGGGGTTTTTGGCAGTGGATTCCCAAAGTTGTCTGACAAAAAGGGTTCTGATACAGATGACCGATATGCAAAATCTGGCTGGAACTTGAATAATTTTCCAAGGCTTCCTGGATCTGTCCTTTCCTATGAATCTGGCGATATATCTGGTGTACTGGTGCCATGGTTGTATATAGGAATGTGCTTTTCTTCTTTCTGTTGGGTGAGAATTTTGCTTATTCCTTTATCTAAGTCAAATGTTTTTGTAGACTCTTTTACACTCAACCTCTGCACTTATGCTTATCTACAATTTTTATGCATCATTATTTTCTAGACTTGGGTTTGGCTAGAAAAAGTGCATTATGGTTGAGAGATGCATTTCTTAGTTTTTCGACTTTCAGTAGAAATGGTGTTATTTTCCTGGCCCAAGAATTTAAATTGGGCAGGAGTTGGCTCTTTAGTTCCAACTTTCACCCTTCTTGCTTTGAATCAAAAGATTGGGTGGTTGTTTGTGTTTCTTAACCAGTTTTTCACGATGGCAAGTGATAAAACCTCATTTTACTGATTATTGTTATAAGGGGCTGAGTGCTGAATATGATTTAACTCTGTTATTTTGCTGAAATAGTTTGAGAAATGCCTGAATCCTTAATATGTGTCTAGTTTAGATGCTGATGATATGTTTTTTTGTTATTGCATGATGTTATGGGGACAGCATGTTGAAGATCATCACTTGTATTCTCTGAATTACATGCATTGGGGCTCTCCGAAAATGTGGTATGGTGTGCCAGGGAAGGATGCCATTAAATTGGAAGAAGCTATGAGAAAGAATTTGCCTGATCTTTTTGAAGAACAACCAGACTTGCTTCATAAGCTGGTGAGTAAAATTTCTGATCCTTGCCACCACATGAAATGTTTGCAACATGAAGGTTGGTTTTGCTCTTTTTGGATATTTTTCCTAGTTGATTCTAATTAGTAGCTAGGTCTCAGTTGCATTGCAATATTGTTTGTCTGAGATGGGCCCTACTTTTCCGATATAGGCTTGTGTTTTATGTTGTATGGGTCTGATTCAAAGGAATATTTGCTTGTTTTTTTTTCTGTACTCGAAAGCTCAATCAAAAGCCACATAGTTGTTTTCCTTTTAGATTCTGCTTCCTTGCATCCTTTCTTTTCTGTACTTGAAAGCTCAAAATCTTCAAAAGCCACATTATCTGAAATTGGTCCTACTTTTCTGATATAGACTAGTGTTCTGCTTTGTATGAGTCTGTTTCAAAAGATTATTACCAGACTTGCTTCATAAGCTGGTGAGTAAAATTTCTGATCCTTGCCACCACATGAAATGTTTGCAACATGAAGGTTGGTTTAGCTCTTTTTGGATATTTTTCCTAGTTGATTCTAATTAGTAGCTAGGTCTCAGTTGCATTGCAATATTGTTTGTCTGAGATGGGCCCTACTTTTCCTATATAGGCTTGTGTTTTATGTTGTATGGGTCTGAGTCAAAGGATTATTTGCTTGTTTTCTTTTCTGTACTCGAAAGCTCAATCAAAAGCCACATAGTTGTTTTCCTTTTAGATTCTGCTTCCTTGCATCCTTTCTTTTCTGTACTTGAAAGCTCAAAATCTTCAAAAGCCACATTATCTGAAATTGGTCCTACTTTTCCGACATAGACTAGTGTTCTGCTTTGTATGAGCCTGTTTCAAAAGATTATTTGCTTGTGTTTCTTGTCTGTATTTGAAACCTCAAAATCTTCAAAGGCCACATAGTTCTTTGACTTGTTTCCCTTTTGGATTCCGCTTCCTTGCATTGTTTCTTTTCTGTACTTGAAAGCTCAAAATTTTTAAAAGCCTGTAGCCTGTAGGGTTACTAGGGCTTAATTTTTTCAAGCTTTCCATAGCTTCAAATATTTGTTTCGTGTTTTTACTTTTTTGTTCTTTTTTTTGTTTCATGCTCATTGTCTGTCTGTCTTTCTATCTCCAGTTCACCTCTATTTTTAGTAACTTGTACTAATAGAAACGGAAGAAATTTTTTTTCATGGATGAAGTCCAAAAGAGTATTTGGAAATCTCTTTTTTAAAAGGCATTAGATGTAACTGAACCTTTTCTCAGTACTCATGTTATGTTTTGAAAATTAAAAGAGTTAAAATTCGATTACGGTGTGAATGAAGTTAAATTCTGGGAACTGCAACTATCAAGCTTTTTCTTTATATTTTGGTCTTTTCATGTAACAAGTTACTAATGAACTAAGTTCATTTCTTTTCATCAACATTCATTCCAAGCAAGAGATATGAAATATATGAATTTAATTCCATTGATGGAAATTAATTTTTTTTTCCTGAATGAAACTGGTTCCAAACAAGGTTTAAAGAATTGAATGAAGTTCATAATGTCACAGATTGAAGTTTTAAAAAGAGCAGCCTGTGAAATAAAAGAAATCCTTGAAAACACTATTAAGGCTACCGCATGAATACATCTATTATCGGAAATTAACCTTGAAGATCACTTGCTTATGTATTATTTTTAGATACAAGGATAACAATTTTTTATGAAGTTTAAATTTAATCCTTAAAAATTAAATATGTGCTTTAATCTGGTTAATTTTCACATGCAGGTTACACAACTTTCTCCTTCCATATTAAAATCTGAGGGGGTACCGGTTTATCGATGCGTGCAAAATCCTGGCGAATTCGTTTTAACCTTTCCTCGAGCATATCATTCAGGGTTCAATTGTGGATTCAATTGTGCGGAGGCAGTAAATGTAGCTCCTGTAGACTGGTTGCCACATGGGCAAATTGCTATAGAGCTATACCGTGAGCAGGGACGAAGGACTTCCGTCTCACATGATAAACTATTGCTCGGGGCATCAAGAGATGCCGTGAAAGCTCATTGGGAACTGAATTTACTGAAAAAGAATACTTCAGATAACTTAAGGTGGTTAGAGGTGTGTGGAAAAGATGGGATATTAGCAAAAGCACTGAAGGTATACTTCATTTCTTAATTCTTGTTTTTTGGGCTGATTACTGCACCTTGAAGTTTTTCTGATAAGTTATTTGGAGATTATGGATTCTTTCGTGTTACAGTGACAATGAATATTTGTTTATTGAGATGTATTTTGGGTTCACTTTGACTGTTTTACAAGAAATATCATATGAATTATATTTTTATTGGTTGGCAAAACTTTGTTTATGTTGTGGTTCGTTGCAATACATATGTCTGGTTTTTATTGATTACCATTGGGAATTAGCTTTTGCATGTGTATGGTGTGTTTACCGATCATCTCTGGTCATTGACTTGTTGTTAATACTTGGAAAATGAAACTGAGTGATAAGTTCGAACGTGCTTAGGTAAATGGCCATCAATAAAACAGCCTTCTTAGGGAAGCTCAATGAACTTGTTTTATTTTATTCTCTTTTGACTTGACATTGCAATGTGTTACTTCTTTAGGAGCGTGTGGAAATAGAGCGTGTGAGGAGAGACTTTCTATGCAGTTCTTCACAAGCACTGAAGATGGATAACAATTTTGACGCCACGAGTGAAAGGGAATGCAGTGTATGCCTTTTCGATTTACACCTTTCAGCAGCAGGATGTCGCTGTTCTCCAGATAAGTATGCATGTTTAAATCATGCAAAACAGATGTGTCTATGTGGTCTGGCTGCCAAATATTTCTTATTTCGCTACGACATCAGTGAATTAAACATCCTAGTAGAAGCATTGGAAGGGAAATTGAGTGCAGTATATAGATGGGCAAGACTAGATCTTGGATTGGCCTTGACGTCTTCTATCTCTAAAGACAGTTTGCAAGACAGCAAATTATCATGTGGGCCACAAGGACCCACTTCGAAACTTATGAGATCGAAACCTGATTTGGATTTTCCTAAACATATTGACCTCAAAACGGCACCAACTAAGGCTTCTGGGACTGCTTTCGTGTCAAGAAAAACAATTCATGAAGTAAATGAGAGGCAAAGTCATGACTCAAGGATAAAGAAAGAGGAGTCAAACCCTGTCTCTAGCAATTCAAAAACACAAATATGTCAGCTATCTCAAGAAGACTTGTCTTATGCGGGAGACCTGACATTAGAGGATTGTGAATTTAAAAACCCTCCAGTGGCTCGTGATGACATCATTCTTCTTAGTGATGATGAAGGCGATGAAGCACAGGAAACAGTTGTTGGAAGAGCAAATGGAGGTTCTGTAGCAAAGTGTTCAGTACTATCTGATGGGCCATCTTCCAATGGTAGTTCTTGTACTGACAATAAGGACTCTATCTTAACTGCCCCTGCTACTGATGCAATAGCGATCAGTAAAAATAATGTCAATTCCGTCCCTGATGGTCAAAGGAAGAAATGTATATATGAACCTGTACAAGTGAAGCAAGGCCATCATCAACATAGAGAAATAGTACTAGGATGTAGTGCACAGGGTAATGCTCAAGGTTCGTTGGTTATGAGAGAGAACGTTAAAGATCAAATTACGGCAAAAACTGGGTGTCAGGATTCCCTGCAATCTGGTTGTGCCAAGCCCAGTGGCGATGATAAGATGGAAGGAAATGCCTCAAATCCTGTGGTGGAAAACGTGAGAGGTCTGGCAGGTGGTGCATCTTGTTCACAGAATAATTTGGACAGGTATTTCCGTCAGAAGGGTCCCCGAATTGCCAAGGTAGTGCGAAGAATTAATTGCAACGTTGAACCTCTAGAGTATGGAGTGGTGCTTTCTGGAAAGTCATGGTGTAACAGCCAGGCGATTTTTCCCAAAGGTATGTATGCCTCATTTTTTTATCTTTGAATAAGCCAGGAACGAAGTGCAACAGTTTTTGTAGACTAAAAGGAGTCACTGATATGAGTGATAATTCTTATGTTTGATGCAGGATATAGGAGCCGGGTTAAATACATAAGTGTTTTGGATCCAACGAATATGGGTTATTATGTCTCAGAAATACTGGATGCTGGACAAAACAGACCTCTGTTCATGGTATGGTATTTCACTTTCTTTTTCTCTTGTCTGGATTGGCTTAAATATCTATAAGCCCCCCTGTGATAACCCTTTTACCCATTTGCCGCTCCGATTACTGTTATGCAATTGGCCCTGGGCTATTCAATTATGCTTGAAAATGGCCAATAATTGGCATAATGCAACAAAATTGTTAATGGAACTTGACAGAATATGCTTCTTTCAATTTGGGTCACTTTGGAGCTTATTTGAATGGCCAAGTGGTACTAGTCAGATACTATCTGAACTCTGTCTTCATTATTTTCTGGGCCTTTAAGAAGAAAATCATAATAAATGAAAAAATGGTGGCATGATCATAGTAGTTAAAGGCGCGATCTTGTGTCTAGGCGTGCCTAGGCTCAAGGCTCAATCTTGCGCCTTGAGTGATTCTCTCTCTAAAGGCCTTCAGAATATTTTGTTTTGATAATTTACAGTAAACCCAAGGAAGCACGGAAACTCTTGTGACATGCCGTTTCCGCATTTCCCATCCGTTTCGGAAACGGAAAACATAGGAAACCCCTACGAAACGTTTCTGGGCCGTTTCGGCAATTAATGAAAGTTAAAAACTCGTTTCCGTAAATTCTGGAAACAGTTTCCTAGCAATTCCTCATATCAAAAGACCTAATTTTAATTCATTCACAAAACTAAACTTTCTAATATATTCAAACTACTAAGACTTTAAAATCCCAATTCATTATTTATATTATTAATAATATTATTATATTATAAAAACTTGTTTTATTCCATTTTATATACTTTCATTATTACGATTTAGTAAATATGACATAATTTTCAGACTTCATGAAACTTTATTGTCTTCGATAACCATATTTACTATTGTTTAATGTTTTGAAATAGCCATTACTCATATAGATTTGCTTTATAATCAATAAATTTATTTTAAAATTCATGTTTTTTAGTATTTTATATAAGAATGAAATAATATGTACGAAATTTTATATTTTTCATATTTATGAATATACCCCTAAATTTTTATTATTTACGAATTTCCCACACTTTTCGAAACTATATTTTTTAGAAAGGGCGTTTCCCCGTTTCCGTTTCCGTGTCGGTTTCCGTTTCCATTTCCGTGCTACATAGCTCTTGAGTATTCATTACATTTGAAAAATAGAAAAGAGAATGCATTTTTTGTTATGGCCTATGGAACTTGTGAATGTACTTAATGGATGTGGGAAAAGATTAAGTTGCAGGACAGATGGGGAGATGCTTAAAAAGGACATTTTTAGCACAAGTTGAGGTTATGGTAAAGTAAAAGTTAGTTTTTATTATAAATGCGTAGAGGAGAGAAACATATACAAGAAACCATGTAAGAGGAATTGACATATATATATATATATATATATATATTTGATACACTCTGTTGGTTGAAGATGCAAATATAGTCACATATGAAGAAATAGAGAGAAGATGCAAAATTATTCAGTCCTTCAGGGCATGCATGCCTTGTAGTTTTATGGGAAAGTTCTTTTGTCACGGGAAGTCTTAGAAATTTGAAAATTATGTAAGAAGCTATATACATCTGTGTAGTGTGTAGTTAAACTTTGTTTTAGAAAGCATATTATGATTAAAAGGTAAGAATTTGCGCTGAAATAAAATCTGCAACAGGACAAGCACTTGAAACTTTTATATGAGTAGTTAATCCCGACTCTGTTCTTGCTGGATATCAATTATGGACCTTGTACAACATGATTAATAGCCTTATTATATAATAACACTGTGATCATGGTTATGTATTGGCTCATATGGAGCAACTAAGTATAAGTGGATTTTATTTGAATTTGACCAGTGGTTTGTGATATGGTTAAGTGATCAATATGGTGTTCGCAGCTCCAAAACTTCAGTCATTTATTCATTTCTTTACTTGCCTTGTTTTTTCTGTTAGTGATGTATTTGCCAATTCTCCCTTCTTCATTTCGGCAGAGGTAGCTGGTGCTCTACAAGGAAGGTAAGTTTTCAGACATTTACAGCAGCAGTGCCAACAATTTGAATTGATATTTTTTTTCTTAGTTTGATTTAATTCTTGACAGGAACAATGATGATTTTAAAGAGATAACTGTTTCTGCTGGGAAAACCCATGAGGTTTGTTTTCAAAAAACTCACATGTTTCCAAATATGGACATTTGTCTTTTGTTTAGCTATGACTTTTTCCCTCAAGACACGCTTAAAATTAATTGAACACCATGTGGTTGCAATCTTCATATTGCAACAATTAGACCCTTTGCATTTTTATAGACAATTAAACTTGAACAAATTCAGAACAGTCTTAAATGTATCACAACTACGAAGATTCATGCTGTAACACTGTATTTAAAACTTGCCTTTTTGTTTTTGTAACACGTGAGAGTTTAACTGTTCAACAAAATTGGATTGTTTTACTACTGAAGAATAACTGAAAGTAAAATAAATTGTTGGATGAATAGGATATGTACAATTTTGGTGTGCAGATAAAACTTTTCTTTTAACCATAACTTAGCCAAATCATTAATAACTAGAAAGCTAGACAATCTATTAACTTAAACTTTAGTGATTAAGTTTGAAATTTATGTAGTTTAGAGTATCTATTTCTGTAGGGGATGATAATTTGAGTCTTGGGTTTAAAGAGGAAAGATGCATTTTTGGTGCACTACGTGACTTATAAATCCAAATACCATGCTAACTCTAACCTCCTCTATCATCTTCCTTGCCTCTTTGCATTTAAGTTTCATATAATGGTATCCTTGTGTGATATACAATACAATTATTGTTATGCTGACTAATAAGCCCAAATTTTTCGCCACTTTACATACAGAATGTCATGATATCAAAGTATTTTATATTCCAAAAGCATCAACATCTTGAATGTAGTCGTAGGTTGTAATTTGCTTGGTGATTTACCCCTGATTACGTACCCAGTTCTCTGTAATATTCTGTTATGTCATATTCCAGTACGACTTTGTCACTGTTAATAAGCTGTTGAAAACCTTCAATTTTTCAAATGAATTATAAATGTTGGAAGGCAATACAAATGGAAATTTTTGTGGGTGTATAACTCTATTTACGTATATGGATTGGGTGTACTGTGTACTACTACTCTTAATGGATATTTTAACATCTGACTTTGTTAGTTGATTTTTCTTTTTAGGTTTCACTGGAGGTGGATGCTATAAACTCATACATAGCTTGGGACTTCTCTTTAGTTCAAGGCACTGTGAGTATGGTACGATTCTGAACTAATGTATGGATCTCAGTTTAAACTTTAAACAGAGGATTATATCCATGCACTTCTGGTATTTCAGTTTATGGTTGAACAGAATTTATAATATCATTTTTTCTTTTCTTTTTTCCCGTTTAAAACATGTTCACATTCTGATATCAGTGCTTTTGATGTGCCATGTCGACTATTATATCTTAATAATTTCATCTGAACTTTTTTCTGGTCACAAACCGAGTATATGTTTCCACCTTTATGTGTTAATGCACTATCGTGTTGATTACTTGAAGCAGTACTTGATTTAGTTTTCAAATGGCGAAACAGAAATAATTGTCATTCGAAATATTGTTGAATATGATAGACCACTGGCTAAATGTTGACATTAGTTGCTTTTAATTAGAAATCTCAGAATTAGGGACAAAAAGATGTTCACCGGTGTTGATTTTGCACTCAAACTCTGCATCGACCTGACATGGATATTTAATTACTTTGCATGGTCACATTTCAGGATATCGGATTTAGTGTGGAGTACACAAATCCTTCTGGGAACAAGACTGTAAGTGACGATTAGAATTTTTTTATTGCAAAAAGACTAGTAGTTTCCTGTGTAAACGGTTGTTTTGTGTTGTTCTTTCAGCTTATATTACCATGCAGGCGGTTTGAGTCTGACCAAGTGAGTTCTTGCTCCAAATTTGTTCTGGTTTTAATGTTTTAAACAATAACGAATATGATAAAATGTTATTGGTTGATTTCTACAGGGTAACTTCTGCACAGTACAAGCTGGAAACTACAAGCTAATCTGGGACAACTCATATTCAACATTTTTTAAGAAGGTAAATAATTGATTTGTGGAATTACATTAAAAGAAAATTTGATTATCTAGCCTGAATTTCATTATGATTTTTTACCACAGGTTTTACGATACAAAGTGGACTGCATACCTCCTGTTGAACCTGAAAAATCGACAAATGAAGCTGATACCTGAATGAATTTGGAACAATAGATATTGTCCTCTTGTATGTAGCATCATCCCGAACCAAATGAAAATGTTACCCGCAAAATTCGTTTTCTTTATCATTAACCATTGCATCCCTAGAGAGGGACAGGAGTTTAAACATTCCATCTCTGGAGAGTGCTGATTGTTGGTCAAAATGACTATAATTGTTTGTATAATATCTTACTCAAAAGTTGAAATCAGAAAGATTTGAAATTTACCTACAAAATTTCCTGCCATTATTTATAGACCTGTGAGAGAAGGCAAAAGCATTGGAAAATTACAAGATTGGTCAAGAGAAATGATATGTACGGTTGGCAGAATGAAGAGTGTTGGAGAGAAGCATGGCAATGGTCATTGGTCCGACACCGCCAGGGACAGGTGTAAGCGCAGATGCCACCTTCACTGCTTCATCGTAGCAAACATCTCCCATTATCCTATACCCAGTTTCGCTGCTTGGATCCTGCCATTTCTCTCTTATTTTAAAATCCCCAATTGCCTATTTGAGGGAGCATCCAATTTTTTTTAACATCATCAGCCCCCTCAACTTGTCCCATATTACGTACTGTCCCTCTGAACTTTGAAAAAGAGCCTCGTAACTCCTTCAACTCGGTAAAAATGTATCAATTTGCCCCACTGAATGTCACGTTTCAGCTTCCGGTTGGTTTGACTTTAAAAAATGTTCGGTATTTTGATTTCTCTTCAATCAGAAGCTGACACGTGTCATTTATGAGGCAAATTATACGGAGACGTTTCCAAAGTTCAAAGGGCAGTAGGCGAAATGAGACAAGTTGAGTTAGTGATGCATTTGACTTTTTTTTTTTTGATGAAGTTGACTGATTTACCTCAACTGGGCAAGTTCCCACGTCAATAACAACTGCTCCGGGTTTTAGCCAGCTGCCGCGAACCAGGTTGGGCACTCCTGCAGCTGTTATGACAATGTCAGCTTCGTTCGTTATCTGCTCTGGATTGTTTGTGAATTCATGGATAATGCTAACTGTTGCATGGTGTCTCTGTTCAAAATTTTGAATATTTTCAACATTGATCAAATGGTTCATAAACCCACATTCAAACTAAAGGTTATTTTGGTCCTGTAAATTTGGTCAAGAATGATACTAACAATCATAGTCCCTTGGGATTGCTGTCTCTACTCAAATCATATAAATACATAATTATTTTGGACAAAAGATTTCAAACTTTTAATACTAATTAATTAGGATATAAGCTTTTAAGGATAGCATTCTGGAAAAACTTAAAAATAAAATGAAACATTTCCCAAAGTGGCTCTTAGTAATAACTAATCACAAAGTTTGTTTTTGAGGCAATTTGGTTCTCTGACTGAAGAATAAAATTGAGCTTTTATCAGAAAAAATGTTCACTTTTGTTACCTGCAACAACAAGGATATAGGCAAACCAACGATGTTGCTTCTCCCGATAATCACGGCATTCTTTCCCATAATTTCAACGCCATGCCTGATCAACAACTCGACGCAAGCCTTTGGAGTGCAAGGGATGAACATCGGCTCCTTCCCTGTCATGGCAAGGTTCCCCATATGAAACGGATGGAACCCATCAACGTCTTTCTCCAAACTCAGCACATTCGATATCTTCGCCTCGTCAATATGCTGCCCCAAAATAGTAATGTTTTATGAGTCGCTCATATCCTAAACTTATTTCACAGCTACTACTCAGATAACTCATTATCGAAAAATTACTTGCGGAAGGGGAAGCTGCACAAGAATACCATGAATCGACGGATCATCATTGAATTCCAACACAGCATTAAGAACAGCATCTTCAGAGCATTCCTCAGGCAACTCAGTTGTAAGAGATTTGATTCCGGTTTCTTCACAGGCGGTGATTTTGTTCCGTACATACGTTTTTGAGTCCCATCTCTGGCCTACTAGAATAACAGCCAAGCAAGGGACTTTTCCAATACATTCCTTCATTCTTCTTACTTCTGTAGCTATTGTTGACTTAATTTCTTCAGCGATCGACTTCCCATCTATCACAACTGCATCCCGCCCTTGGACTGCGGTGAAATTAAGAATTTATATTCCAAGTTAGAACTTTTCATAAGAGTTTTAATCAATTCATGTTCCTGATATAGCATAGCTTTCGTTGGCATAATACTAACACTTAGAGGTAAAAGGTTCAAATTATAGAAGTTCTGTCACAGTGTTTCAAAAAATGCTAAGCGCTAGTCAGGCTGCCAGAGCCTCCAAAGGCCTGAACGGGGATTAACAGGGGTCTAAGCGGGACTCAGGCATTCAGCGCATTAGGCAGCGACCTCAAAATAGCGCCTAAGCAGAGATTTTTAAAACGGTGAGTTTCAATCATGTAAAACAACTTATGACTGTTAGATTAGATGATAGTGAAAAATCATTTTTCAACTAGGAGCCATATTCCTAGTTTTTGAAAGAGTTTATAATTAATTCTTGTTCCTAGTTTTATAGGACCTATTGACATGGCATAAATCTACTTAGACTTTGAGGGTGAGGGTTTGAATTCTTACAGCCACATTTATTGATTAAATTTCACCACGTGTAAAATGGCTGTTAGATCTATTTCTAGTTTAGCTAAGTCTATACAAAAGAGTTTATTCTTTTCAAATTATTGTCTCAATAAGTTCATCTCACAAACCTTTTATAAAACTACATATTTTACATTTGAACAACATATTTTGGTGCTTCGTATTATCCAACTAGCAACTATCACACTTGGCTTATTGGAATTTTTAGAAAATAGAACATTTCAGAGAAGCCAAACTAGCCCTTAGTCAGGTTCATAATTTCATATTGACAAGGTATAGAAACAAAGAATTAAAAACTATCATGCTTTAAGATAGAAATGACGAAAATTTGGGGGTTTCGTTGACAGTAGTGGGAAAGAGTTTAAAAACAAAACGGTGATTTCAAAGAAATTGAAAGACGATTCATTAACACAATAAATTGAGCTATATACTAAGCAAACAAAATCACAATTTCAAGGAACAGTACAAAAGACAAGTATCATTTAAATAAATTTGAATCGGAGTGGCGTACGTACAACAATTGAAAGGAGGAGGAGGAGGAGCATGGTGAGAAGTGTCGGAGGAGGAAGCCCAAATCTCCGGTAGGTCAAGAGAAACAAGTGATCGAGGAGACTTCAGTATATGAGTGCTTAGCCGTCTTCTTATCGCCGCCATCCTCAATTGTGTCGATGTATTTGTTTTCATTCACTGTCAATGGCAGTTTTATGGAACAAGAATAACTAGGATATTCTTGGCAAAATGGCCATTTTTTGGGCTTCTAAAATATTTTGTAATTCTATGTTATCAAAATCGGACCTAATGTCGAACCAGTAAAGCTAGAGATTTATGGTTTTAAAAATTCAACCGGATTCAACCGGGTTCAATCATTTCTTAGATTTTTTAAAAAAATATATAAATATGAAAAAATATTTTTTATCAAACATGTGCCATGAGCTTATCCATTAAAAATTGATATTGATCCAAAGATAACCCTTGCCCAACATAATTTTATAATTGTAATTAAGCCCAGTTAGAATAAATTTGATGTATAAAATCAGCCCATTGATAATGGCCCAAATAAATAACCCTAGTGCAATAAAAGTACAAAACAAAACTCAATTCTTCCATTCCATGCGCCGCTGCAAGACCATATTTTTCTTCTCTGCAACAAATTCTCATTCTTGTGTTTATATTCAAATTGGTGGTGCAATCCGCCATAACTCATAAACTTTTGTACGCTGTATCTTCAAACTCATCATTTTCTCTTCCTTTTCTTCTCTTGTGTTGAAGAATCGAGAAATTAACTTAGATTTCATCTGAGTTCGTAAATCGTTAGAATCGGGATTCTGCAGAAGAACAGGGGAGGCGACAGCAAGGAAGATGGGGAAATATTGTATGGGGTGTCTCAAAATGCCGGCGAAGAGGGGAGGCGGCCGCCACCCTTTGCCTCCCCTAGCTTCTCCATTGCAAACCGGGTTCTGGCCGGTTCGACGGTTTTACGGTTTTTGGCGGTCCGAACCGGCCAAATCCGATTTTCATCTAACCCGTTAAATTTTTACAACCGGACCGGAATCAGGTCCGGTTCTCGGTTGGACCGGCCGGTCCGGTCCGGTTTCAATAACCTTGCTTTCAATACATACATACTTTATAAATAATCTAACAATAAGAATTAGTTTCAAACTCACTTAAAAATTTTAATCATTTTACACAATTTCCCAATAACGCAGATTCTAAAACAAAGTCGCATTTAAATTACTTCTTATCACAATTGGATCAATAATGTGAAAATTGATCTGATAATGATAAGAGATCAAATAAGATGTATTTTCTAATCCTGCATTATATCTCAACACATGTAGTATTATTTTGTCACGCAATGCATTTAATCATTAGAACAAGTCTAGTGGCCATCATCCTTGGAAAATCCATGAAATGTGCAACTGTGAGTTCAAATTCCACAATCAACATATTTGTTAAAAAAACTCTCCATATTTTTATTTTTTTTCTTGTGGTTTTTCTAGTTGTCTCCAAATACAACATCTTTGTGTAGTATATTTTCTAAAATTTGCTTTACGTTACAGTATTAAAAAATCAGTAGTGTCTCAATGTATCTTAAGGTGTAATATAACTAGTGTGTTAGTGTATAAAAAGTATAAATAGAAGGTATTACTAGTGTGTCAATTGATCATATTGGTTAAGTAAGAAATAATTAATTTAAGGTCAAATATATAGTTAGTCCCTTCAACTTTTTATGAAAGGATAAACTTATTTATTTGTCTCTCACCAATTAGAAGGGACATGTGGTACTAAGAGGTTCGAGAGTTACTTTTATCGTTCAGGGAGTTAAAGTGCATTCAGATGATTAAGGTGATGTAGAATAGTATCTAGCATTTAAGTTTATGGAAATGTATAACTAAGGTATATATATGGTTTAACTCGTTTGCCATTATATAAAAGGATACAATAATGGAATACGGTATAAGTAATGTTTCACCATATAAAAAGATATAAGGAAGATATATCTAATCTATCAGCGCATTAAAAGGTAAAAGGGAGATATAATTTGATAAGGTACAAGTGATAAGTCAGTGTATTAAATTGTATAAGTAAAATATAACTAGTGTGTCACTATATCATATGATATAATTATGGTATAGGAATTATATACAAGGTATAACGATGGTGACAATGCATAATGATATAAGTAAGATTTTATCCCTTTTAAAATTAATTCATTTCCGTATAAATTTATAACTATGCAAATGTAACATGTCATATTTAGGACAGGTGTGCTCAAGATTCCTCTAGAAGAAATAGGTCCACTGCATAAATATATCAAATGTTAATATGTAAATAATATAAAAAACAAAGTACAATTAGGTTCTTTTTATTTTTGGTATTGTTTGAACGTCTATTTTATGTTCTATTTTCTCTCTTTACTAATCTCAGATCCTAAGTAAAAAATGAAACTATAAAAAAAATTTTCCCCAATTTTTCAATTAGCTGCACATAGCCTACTAATAAAGCATCTCTTCAGAACTCAAATACTAAAGAAAATAAATTCGGAAATCTTAATTAAGAATTAGATTACTGTAAAACAAATGGAATTTTTTGGAGATAATATTTTTCTTAATGTCCACTAATTGACTATGTGATCCATTATAGCCGCCTGTGGAGTTTCATTCACAAGTCACAACATATAATTCACGATATGATCGATTGTCTTCTCTCATTTAAAATCAAAGGGTCAATAACTGAATCGAAATCCCAGAATACATGTAATCATAGGAGGTTAATATCTGATAATATTTTGATTTGTTATGAGGTTGGCCGTTACATCAACTGAAAAAATTTTGAATCAAATGGTATGCGATCTTTAAAGGTTGATATGTCAAAAGCCTTCTAAAGGGTTGATTGGAATTTTACCCATGCTATGCTTATCAGATTTGGTTGATGTTATCACGTTATCGGTTACTTGAGTTACATACCCAATTTCTCACAAAGATGGCGATTTTCATGAATTAACACCAAAAGAGGTCCTCAGCAGGTCTTTTACAGTCAAGGAACATAGTTCAAGAGGCTATGACATTGAGAATTGGTAACGTGTAAAAGGTGAATATTTGGACATGACGTCAACAATGTTCGAGCATTCGGATGGTTTTTCGGTCAAATCTTGTTATTATGCATTACATCGAAACATTCTAATATCACTAATATCTAGTCCAGTTACATAGAACAGTGTTTTGGAAGCTTAAATTGCCATCCAAAATCCAATTTTTTCTTTGGAAACTTGCAACGCATTCCCTACAAGCACTAATAAGACTACGTCAAAGGTATGTCGATGCCGATATAGTTTGTTCAGCTAGAAATACTTGTGTTTTACTAGCTTACTTTCAAAAGAACAATATCCCACATAAGTTACTTTGAATGAGTTTATTTGGTTTAAATTAAAATTTTACTTATGAGCTTGTAAAAGTGTGAGAGGAAAAAGGTGGGTTTTTGTGCATATGGAAGAAACGACCAAAAGTCAAATCTATTGTATGTTCAACATTTATTGTGCCACAGAGAAAATAGAGGAGCTAATGCAAAACCATTTTTTAGTTAATTGTTTATTTTTACATCTACATCAAGACTATTATAAGAATATATAAGATCTCTTGATAGCCAAATATGTTATAAATAATTTTTAACAATTCTAGTGGATAATACAAGTCTTTTAATTCAGACTTTAAATATTACTTCGTCTGGTTCCTAATATTTGTTATTTTAGATTTTTACTTTGATTCCTAATACTTATAATTTTAAAATATCAATGCATTTTTTATCAAGATTTTCCTAATATGCCCTTGCATTAATTAGGAAAGAGATTAAGTATAGATTAATTTATAAGTTGGTAATTAAAAAGAGAGAGAATTTTGTTATAAAGTAAAAAGGATAAAATAATCATTTTATAGTACATTAAACGTCTTATTGGTTTTGATAAAAAATGCGAAACCCTAACAAGCCCAAAAACAGGCTCAATAGCCCACACTATCCCTGTAATTGTAAATAGAGCCCTGCTCTTCACCTAAAATATACTCACCCTCACCCTTTCTCTATACTCTTTCTAGATCTGATCCATACATTGACTTAAGTAATAGAAGGAAATTACCCAATCCCCCCTTGACTCCTTCTATTTATGAAGATCACAGATTTACGAGTATAAAGTTTCTAAATACACGCTGCTATAAAAATAATACACAAGTATGATAACTTGATAAGTGTGAGGGATTTTGTCAACATTGGGCATAAAATGCAAACTATCAACAGATTCGAACCTATTCTATTTCCTTTGCATTTTCTTAAGTGCTACTAACTTTCTTACGTTCTTTGTATACTTTTTCTATACCTTTTCATTATTCAGATAGATTTCTCCCTTCAACACAATTCTCTCTCGTTTTCTTCTTTGGCTCGATATTTTTTTCATTCTCAATCGTTTTTGACATTGTTTGAATCGTTTTGTTCATCATTTGTGATGCCGGCAACTGTAATTGTAGTTGAGTTTCAGTTTTCTAATCAACTAATGATCGAATCGTTTTCGCATATGATTTCTCTTTGGTTCAATTGATTTTGTTCATCTTTGTTCTTCATTTTTTGAATCTTTTTCTTAATGTTTAAATTGTTTTGCTCATCGATTGTGTTACCGAAAATTGTAATCGTAATTGAGTTTCGTTTTTGTAATCAATTATTGATTGAATTCGGTTTCACGTCTTAGTTCTCTTTGAGTTCTATGATATATTAATTATATTTTGAGACAATTTCTAATTGAAAGTTTGAAGCTAGATACGAAGAGAAGATTTTGCGGAGCATCCATTATTGCTGTCTTCTTTATCACCAAAGTTTTTGTTTATAAATTCTTATTAGATATTTAGTAGGTTAATTCATTTTTCTTGTTCAATTTAATAGTTATGCATCTGGACTCATTATACTATCAAATTGGACAAATATAACATACATCTTATAGTTGATGTTGCATGTTTTGTATAACTGATACGATAGATTCCCATTACATATTTGTTAGATATACTCTTGTTGCTTAAAAATTGTATTTATTTGCTTCAAACTTTGTAAATCATGCATCGGGAGATCATTATACTATAAAATGGAATAAATCTAACAAATTACTCTGTTTTTTGTTATCTTATTTACCCAAACTTTACTAACTTGATCTAATAGAGTACTATTTGATAAAAATTCTTTTATTGCAAACCGTGATTTCTCATTTTGCAAAGCAAGTCTCCGGTTGGAAGTGTTTCCGGCGAAGACCCTCCGACAATCAAGTTAGATATACGAGAAAGGTGGTTTTCGTGTATTCTTTAGAATAATAGTTACCTCTACAATAGGAGATTATCTTGCTATTTATAGGACT
>CATIWQ010380569.1:0-21750 GCA_949673415.1 Euphorbia schlechtendalii
GTTAGACATGATGTATGCCCTACAGGAAATTAGGGCGATATATCTTAATTGGTTATAATGTACAAATAGTTTTTTATTATTATTATTATTGATAAAGGTATCTTTGTTGTTTATCAGCATTTGTTTAATTTATGTATCTCGGTGGTATCATATATATGTGGCATTATATATGCGCATTGATAAGAAAAAGTCCATGACTACTTCATAGAGTAAAAGTGCAAGGACATAGTGAGAGCTATGTGGTGTGAGAACTGCACATACGTGTTACTATGAATAGTCTAAATATCCCTAGTCATAGTTTCATTAAGACTAGACATTAATGAAGCGGATAGACTAGCATGTGTAAGCTTACTCTTTGGATTAGATCCAAGCAGCTGATCTCACGAGATGAATGTGGTACCTTTAGTTAACACATGAATGTATTCGTTTAATACATTGGAGACTGCTATAAGATAGAAACTTGAAAACAATTTTATCCATTTGTTGGTGCCATGTCTTGTTGCAGTAACAGTACAAGTATCCTCAGACCTAAGATACTGGTTACCTTTATGTATGAGTTTCTATACTTTGGGTCATACTTACTCATACCTTGGTGATCAAGATGATATGGGTGATTATGGGTATAGTGATGATCACATGTTTGTAAACTGAATAGTCAAGATGGGATCCATTGCTCTTGATATAGTGATATAATGGGAGATGTACCTTAAGGTCTCTTGTTGAAGAGACACACTCATAAACCTCTTATCAGAGTATAAGATTGAGAGAATGGGTTTCTAGTCAATCTTGATACATTATGGTGAGTGGTGTTCTTCGTGAACAAGTCTAATTTCAGGATAGCTATGGTTATTACATGAGCTAATACTTCGAGATCCACCCCAAGTTTCTCCAACATCACCAGAATTCTTTAAAAAGTTCTTTCTTTTGAAGTGAGCCTTCTTACTTAATATTTTCGGGTTGGTCTTTAAGCGGTCCAGCAGGTGATATATACCAACGGGTTCTTACTCAAACAGAGGTTTTGTTCGGTGAAGATCCATGTTGATCAATCATAAAGGTTGTCCTAGATTGGAAGCTAGTGCTAATGGTGTTTTTTCGAATTACTCTAAGGGAATGCTACACCAAGGGAAAGGCATGCATCAAGTGGTAATGCTCTTAACTTAGATGCTAGGTTTCTTTTAATAAGTTTTATAAACATGATAGCATCTATGGAGCATTTCATTTTAGATTATATCATTCATGTCATGCATAGGAGATCCTTTAGGATTAATTTTAAGTTTTGAAATTCTACCTTGTAACTTGCATGTTCAAATACAATCTTGATTAACTAGCAGTGGTATCAGAGCCTGCCTTATGCTATCCATGATTGATTATAATATATTGAAATTGATATTTTCTATGAATTGATTAAAGTATGATATGCATGACTTAGGTTTCAATTCCTATTACAGAAAATGATGTGATAACTAGATTAAGGTTTTGCTCAAACTTAGTCTAGCTGATTATCATATAAATTAGTAATGTTTTACCACACGTGTAAATACTTTAATTGAGGGTTGCTCCGTACTTCACTCAATTAAAGAATGAAATATTTAAATCATAGTTGTCCATGTTACAATGAAGCAAAGTGCCTGTGGTTATTTTGGCAAGGACTGGACTTGGCTGCTCATTCACTTTAAGGGGGCCTCTCCCATTTGGAAATCTCCATCAGTGTTAAGTTCAAGTGTACCCAAGGGACTTTTATGACTTAGTTGATTTCTAATATGGGAATTGGATTACGCATATGGTTTTACAAACATGGTTTAAGTTGTTAAATTAAAACTTATGGACATAGGTGCAAGAACTTAAACAAGGACCTTGTTTGTTTTGCATGCTATGTAGAGTCTTAGCATAATATAATGATTATGATGCACCAGTCTTGAGCATGTTCCCTTAAAATAATAATTCAAATATAGCTTGGAATTATTATTATCATAGTCATATCTATCGTATAAGACCTAGACTACAGCGAGAATAGCGGTAAAAATAAAATCCCTACAACAATATTAAGGTGGAAGATTGTCTTCCCATCATAAGTCATGATACAAACCTTCTTAAAGGATGTAAAGACATGTACAACATGCTTTCCCTTAACATGTGTTTGGTCATGAGACTAGATGAGGTTAATGCCTTAACCAAAATGGGTTAGTTATCCATATCATTGGAGCTAATGCCATATTGGAGATACATTTAAGGAGTCGTACAATTGGGTACACATATCTCGGGAAAGAGAACTCAAATGGATTATCAATTGCATGGGATGCAAATGGACAGGTTCCAACCATGGTTGTCTTATAATGGCTTGATCTGCTATAACGGGGGTCATGATGAGTGGCTATAGATGCTACCTACTAAGGAAAATTAGTTGGACCAAATTTCCCAAATTTGAATAGAAGGGGCTATTTGAATGTCGAAAACATAGTAGGAATTATATGTTTAATTACAGACCTTATATTAAATGCATGTACATATACTAATGTCTAAACAATTTCTATCTTATATCTAAGTTGAACAATGAATCCAAACATAAACAGTCACTCAATTCTTGATAACAAACTAGATGGTTCAAACTATACTGATTTGTTCAATGAGGTGGAAATAGTCCTCAGATCCGAAAGCATAGCTTATGTTATGGATGAGCCCCTCCCTGATGAACCAAATGCTGATATTGATGTCAATGAACATGAGGTGTGGGAAATGAATAGAAAGGATCGTGAAAGGGCAACATGCATAATGCTAGTAACCATGAATTTTGAGTTTTAGAATCAACATGACGGCATGGACTTAGATACCATGATTCTCCATCTTCGTGAGCTCTTCTCAGAGAAGGCCAAGTTTGAGAGATTTGATACATCAAAACTCTTATTCAGGACAAAGATACAGGCTGGCACTTCAGCACTACAGCATGATCTTAAACTTCTGGGTTACATGGAGAAGCTAACTCGACTGGATTTTTTTATGGATCACAAATTATGTGTGGATCTGATTCTTGCTTCATTGATTGATATTTATTCACAATTTGTGACTAATTATTATATAAACAAGATCAAGGCCAAACTGCCCAAGTTAATCATCATGCTGAAAATGGTAGAGCCTGATATTCGAAAGGATCCAAAGGCTTCACTTCTGGTTGAGAAAACCAAGCCTTCCAAGGGTAGGTCCCATTTTAGAAAGGGTCTGAGTGCCAAGAAGAAAATTGGTAAGAAGAAGAATAGTAAGAAAAAAAAATACAAATGTATGCTTTCAATGTGGCAAGGTCGGCCATTGGAAGAAGGATTGCAAAGTTCTGAACAAGTGAAAAGGAAACCAAGTGAGGCATCTACTTCGGGTATGTTCATGATAGAGAGTTTCTCTACAGTTCCCTGTGAGTCTACATGAGTATTGGATATTGGTTATGGTACTCATATTTGTATTTCTTTGCAGGGGTTGTGGAACAGTAGGAGGCTTGCAAAGAGGGAAATGGACCTAAGAGTTGAAAATGGAGCACAGGATGATGCAATAGATGTAGGGATATATAGCCTTCATTTGCCTAGTGACCTTGTTTTAGTTTTGAACAATTTCTATTATATTCCAATTGTCACTAAGAATATTATTTCTATTGCGCATTTAGCAACATAGGGATTTGAGATTTTTTTTCTAATAATAATTGTCAAATTCGATGTGATAATGTTCTTTATATTTGTGGAATATCTATTGATGGAATTTATGTTCTAAATACTAAAACTAAAATTCTAAATATGAACATTGTTAAGAAATTGAGATTAGATAATGAGAAATTCTCATACTTATGGCATTATCATCTAGGTCATACAAATGAGACTCGCTTATCTAAGTTATACAAATGTGGTGACTTGGGCCCAATGGAATGGGAATCCAATGGGGGTGGCATGTGAACCTTGTTAAAAAGGAAAGATGACTAAGAAACCTTTTAAAGGAAAGGGCCAGTGTGCTAATAGTACCTTGGAAATAATACATTTTGATGTATGTGGTCCAATGAGTGTTAAGACACATGAGGGTTTTGTATACTTCATAACCTTTATAGACGATTACTCGCGATATGGTTATTTGTACCTAATGAGGCACAAGTTTGAAAGTTTAGAGAAATTCAAAGAATTTAGAACCGAAGTAGAGAAATGGCTTGTGAAAAGTATCAAGACCCTTCAATCTGATCGAGGCGGTGAATACTTAAGCTACAAGTTTCAAGACTATCTAAGGGATAATGGTATTTTATCCTAGTGGACACCTCCTTAGGAGTGTCAGAAAGGAAAAATCAAACCCTACTCGATATGGTTTGGTCCATGATGAGCCAAGTAGAACTCAGTAGATCCTTTTTAGGGTTATGCACTTGGGAGCACAGTTCATATTCTAAACAGAGTGCCCTCGAAATCAGTTGATCAAACACCATAAGAATTGTTGTATGGTAAGAAACTAGCTCTTTCTCACTTGAGAGTTTGGGGATGTCCTGCTTATGTAAAGAGGACAAGTTCAGATGAGCTAGGTGCTAAGTCTAATAGGTGTCTATTTGCATATTCCCTAAGAAGATTATGGGTTACACCTTTTATGATCCCAAGGAACAAAAAGTTCTTGTTTCTATAAATGCTCAATTCTTCGAGAAGGAGCATATACTTGCAAAAGCTAGTGGGAGCAATCTTGATTTAGGCACTCAAGAAGATAAAAAAACAATCAACTGATTGTTCCTACACCTGTTACACAAGAAAGTGTAAGCACAGAACAGCCAATTATAACACCGACATTGCATAGGTTAGGTCGGGCTCTAATCGCTCGTAAAGCGATACGGTTTTCTCATCATTGATGATAAACATCTCTTCCTTATAGAAGATGATGAGCCCAAAACTTACAAGGAGGAAATGGAAAGCTTCGATTTTGACAAATTATTTATATCCATGAGGTCAGAGATGGACTCCATGTACAAAAATCAAGTTTGGAGCTTAATTGATGCTCCAAGCGGGATTAAGTCCATAGGATGCAAGTGGGTTTTCAAGAAGAAAATTGACATGGATGGTAATATAGTTACCTATAAAGCAAGGCTGGTTGCAAAAGGTACAGTCAAAGAAGGCATTGAATATGATGAAACCTTTTCACTGGTGTCCATGCTGAAGTCTATCAAAATACTCCTTGCCATCACTGCTCATTACGATTATGAGATTTGACAGATGGATGTGAAAATAGTATTCCTTAATGGGAATCTGTATAGGGATGTGTATATGGCACAACCCGAGGGTTTTACATCCAAGGATGGCTCGAAGGTATGCAAGTTGTAGAAGTCCATTTACGGACTTAAGCATGCACCAAGGAGTTCGAATATTAGGTTAGACGAGACAATCCGAGAAATTGGTTTTGTCTCAAATGTTAATGAGCCCTGTGTATATGAGAAGGCTAGTGGGAGTACGATCGTTTTCCTTGTATTATAAGTTGATGACATATTAATGATAAGAAACGATGTTCCTTTTCTTCAAACAATGAAGTCATGGTTGTCAAAGAAGTTCTTTATGAAAGACGATCTACTAAGATAGATCCAAAAGGATGCTGGGTCTTTCACAAGTACATACATAGACAAGGTTTTGGCTAGATTTAACCTTGAGCAATCAAGAAAGGGTTATCTCCATATGTCTCATGGGATTAACCTTTCTAAATTTGAGTGTTTGAGAACATAAGAAGAGAGACTGTGCATGAATGGAATACCCCATGCCTCAGCGATAGGATCCATTATTTATGCCATGGTATGCACTCAGCTTGACGTCTCACATCCATTGAGCGTTACGAGTAGATTTCAATCTGACCTAGGTAAGAAGCACTAGATGGTGTTAAAACTATCCTTAAGTACTTACATAGGACTAAGGATATGTTTTTGGTAAATGGAGAAGGTGATGTCTCTGTGAAGGATATACTTACGTGAGTTTTTAGTCTGACAGGGATGATTACAAGTCTTAGTCAGGATATGTGTTCATGTTAAATGGAAGGGCATTTGTTTAGAAAACTTTCAAACAGAATACGACTGCTGATTCAACCACTGAATCTAAGTATATAGCTGCTTCAGAAGCAACTAAGCAAGTTGTCTGGTTAAAGGGATTTATTGGTGATCTCAATGTGGTGTCCAGCATTGTAAAACCAATAGCGATCTATTGCGATAATAATGGGGCTATTGCTTAGGCAAAGGAACCACGGTCTCATCAGTGAAATGAACATGTACTTAGAAAATACCTTCTCAATCAGGAGATAATATCTAGAAAATATATAAGCTTAGAATACATCCCAAAAAATTAGATTCTAGCGGATGGGCTAACAAAGTCATTGACTTAAGTTAAGTATGACCAGCATGTTAACGAGTATGGCATGACATGGGCAATTGGCTCTAGTGCAAGTTGGAGATTGTTAGACATTATGTATGTCCTAGAGCCAATTAGGGTGATATACCTTAATTGGTTATAATGTACAAACAGTTTTAGATTATTATTATTATTATTATTATTATTATTATTATTATTATTATTATTATTATTATTATTATTATTATTATTATTATTATTATTATTAAAGGCATCTTTATTGTTTATCAGTGTTTGCTTAATTTATGTATCTCAATATCATATATATGTGGTATTATATATGCGCATTGATAAGACAAAATCCGTGACTGATAAGTGTATAATTACACTTATTATCAATATAATTTTACCCACTAAACACTATAGTTTAAGTCATTTTTATACTTCATATAAAAGATTTCACGTGGTATGTAGTTGTTTTTGGTGCAAATGAAGATACTAGGTAAATCTTGGGAGTAAAATGATCTAAAGTGGAATTATTTGAAAAAAAGAGTGAAAAAGGTTCAAAAAGATGTGTGGAACTTAAAGATTTAGCTTAGGATCGAAGCTGTGAAAGATGAAGTCACAAGAAGAATTTTGAAGAAAAACACAATTCAAGGTCGTGAAAACAATTCGCGATTGTGACTTGATACACTTCAGAAGTAGAAAATTACCACACAAAGATTCATGGTCATGACTTGTATATCACGGTCACGACTTGGATGGTTTTTTTGGTCAAATCTCCATAATTACCAACCACCAAATAAGAATGATCAATCGCCATCAACCGCCATCAACTACCAATGAAAAGACACTTATCAGAAATCAACCTATCATGAACATATGCCTATCCATTGTGGATAAGATTAAAGCTTCTCAACCAATCACAACGAAGTTATGCAATCTTTCGCTAATGGACACAACTCTTTGTTTGGATAGACGCAAACCTTTGAACTCTATAAATAGGGCTCCAAACCTTACAAATTCCATGCATGGTGTGGCATTGGAATTAGAAAACGTGAGAGATATAGTGTGTGATACAGTGTGTGAATAGATAGAGAGTGAAATTATTTATTTTTCACTATGTTCATAAGTGTTAGTGAGAAAATGTTTAAGTGATTCGAATCCTTGTTTTGATCACTAGATTTCTCTACATATTCGAGCGATTGTTGTATAAGTGTACTTGCAAATCACTTATCAATAAAAGTTTTCATTCTTCAACATTCATGTGTTCGATATTCACAAAGAATAGCATCCTAGCAGAGGTTCTGTACGGGCTGAAACCGAATTCAAATTAGACACAGGAATTGCAGGAATTGATGACTCCCATTAAAGAATGGATACGGTTTGATCAACTTTAGCTTTCACTTGCATACCTTACAACTTTGCTTTGCTTTCTACTATACTTTCTATTTCGAAGTTTATGATATGTCTATGTGTCATAATGCGTATTTTGTGTTGAGTCTTCTATATTAATCAAGTTATATGCTTTTGAGTTAACTTTAAGAGTAGTTTTGTGGTTAACGAGATTATGTATAATCACTGGATCTGTGATTTTAACACTGTTTAGTGAGCCAACATTTTTGGAATGGTAACTTGCTAAATGTGGGTATGTGAGAGCGATTCGTATATAAGCATAGTAATATTATTGTCCAAGTTTATATAATCATCTTAATTCGTTTGCACTAGATTTAGAAAAGTCATTTCGTGTGTTGCTCTGGGTGAATCATTGAACATCTGAGTGTCTAGAATTGATTATGTTAAATTAGTCTAGCGAACGTAATAACTTTGTTGAACTTGCATGTGTTCTTTGCTCTACTTATTTCGTAGGAAAAATCTTTTTATTTAGAATATCTAGTCTTCCATACATATATTTATCCATTCTTCATTCTAATCCTCCCAACTAAAATCCAAAAATATTTTATTTTCTTTATTCCGTTTTTCTTGCTGATCTTTAGAGCTAGTCCTTCCCTGTGGGATCGATATCTTTTAAAACCATATCGTAACCGTATACTTGCAGTGGTCACCATTTTTCTATTTAGATAAGCGGTACTGATAACACCTATTCGTATTTTGAACTTATATCTTATCGGTAGGAAAGTGGGAGACAAGGTTTTTGGCTTCATTTTTAAATAAAAAAATCCTAGGAGTTATTAAAGTCGAAACTTGTGAACAGTGACTACTTCATAGCGTAAAAGTGCAAGGATATAGTGGGAGCTATGTGGTGTGAGAACTGCACATACGTGTTACTACGAATAGTCTAAATATCTCAAGTCATAGTTTCATTGAGACTGGACATCAATGAAGTGGACAGACTAGCTTGTGTAGGCTTACTCCTTAGATTAGATCCAAGCAGCCGGTCTCAAGAGCAGAATGTGGTACCTTGAGTTAACACATGAATGTATTCGGGTAATACATTGGAGACCGCTATAAGACAGACACTCAAAAGTAATTATATCCATGTGTTGGTATCATGTCTTATTGCAGTAGTAGTACAAGTATCATCAAACCTGAGATACTGGTTACCTTATGTACGAGTTGCTATACTTTTGGTCATACTTACTCATACCCTGGCGATCAGGATGGTATGGGTGATTACGGGTATAGTGATGATCACATGTTGGTAAACCAAGTAGTCAAGGTGGGATTTATCGCTCCTGATATAGTGATATAATGGGAGATTTACCTTAAGGCCTCTTGATGAAGAGACTCACTCATAAACCTCTTATCAGAGTATAAGATTGATAAAATGGGTTTCTAGTCAATCTTGATACATTATGGCGAGTGGTCTTCTTCATTAACAAGTCTAATTCCAGGATAGCTATGACTATTACATGAGCTAACACTTTATCCGAGCTTAATAAACTAGATAGTACTTAACCTGATGGAAGGAGTATATTGTATTGGTTACTGCTGCAGAACCGGATCAAGTCACAGGCACCTGATGTTCCTAGTATTGGGGATCATACGCCTTTGCTAAAAAGCTCATTTAATCATCTAGAGCTATTGGGTTCCATATCGGTCTGGAACATTGAGCCTAAAGGTTCCTGGATGGGAAGCCAAGTTTGGGTTAACCTCTACCAGCTCTATACTTCAGGATCCTATGAGGTCACACACTTTGGGTCTTTACCAGACTAAGTAAAGAACCTATCGACTGGGTCTATGTCGAGAATATTTAGGTTGTCGAATTTGTTAGAAGAATTATTAATTGATTGGGCTAAATTAATAATTAAAAAGATTAAATGAGAAAATTGGGAAAATTTGCACTAAGCGGAGCAAGGGAATTTATCCCGTTGTAAGCGGGCCCCAACAAACATGGGTTGTTCAGGGAGGGGCCTATGCTGCTACCCCACAAGAAAAATTGCTCGCGAGCCACTAGAGTGTTGGTTAGGCCAGCATGCGCTAGCAGGAAGTAGGCACGCAAGCACTACCTATGGCAATGCTTGCACAGGCCTGCTATGTAAACCCAATAGGGCCCCCTTAAGCTTGGCTTGCGGTATAAGGTAAGCCCACTAGGGCTTACCTTGTGAAGGCTGCTCACAACCTACATAGCAGGCTGTGCGGCGGGTTGCCCCGCTGAGCTTGGAGCTTCGCACGGTCAACTAGTTTATGGGATGGGAGAAATCCCATCCCACATTGCTAAATGAGGGGAGTTATCAACTCCCCTCTCCCTATAATTAGCCTCCCTTTTTCTCCTTTTCAACATACTTCAGCTCAGCCTTTCTCTCTGAGTTTGACATCTTTTCTTCATGAGCTTTTTTGCGACATCCTCCTTGAGTTTCTCCAATTTTAGAAGAATTCTTTAGAAGGTTCTTTCTTTTGAAGTGAGCTTTCTTAGTTAATATTTTTGGGTTGGTCTTCGAGCGGTCTAACAGTTGTTGTCTTCCAATGGGTTCTTCCTCAAAAAGAGGTTTGGTCGGTGAAGATCGTGTGGATTAATCGTAGTGGTTGTCCTAGATTGGAAGGTAGTGCTAACAAAGTTCTGCCAAATTACTCTAAGGGAAAGCCGCACTAAGGGAAAAGTATGTATCAACTGGTAATGCTCTTAACTTAAATGCTAGGTTTCTTTTAATAAGTTTTATAAATCTGATAGCATCTATAGAACCTTTCAACTTAGATTATATCTATCATGGCATGCTTAAAAGATCCTTTAGGGTTAATTTTAAGTTTGAAATTCTGCCTTGCAACTTTGCATGTTCAAATACTGTCTTGATTAACCAACATCTTTAGCATTTGACACAAAACCAGTTTCTCGGATCATCTCATCAAACCTAATATTCCAACTCCTTAATTCTTGCTTAATTCCATAAATGGACCTTTACAACTTGCATACCATTAAGCCATCTTGTAATGTAAAACCTTCGAGTTATATCATATATACATCCCTATCTAAGTTCCCGTTAAGGAATGTTGTTTTCACATCCATCTGCTAGATCTCATAATCGTTATGAGTAGTGATGGCAAGAAGTACTCTAATAGACTTTAATATGGCCACTTATGAAAAGGTTTCATCATAGTCAATACCTTCCTTTTGACTATAACCTTTTACAACTAGCCTTGCTTTATAGGTAATTGCATTACCATCCATGTCAGTTTTCTTCTTGAAATTCCACTTGCATCCTATGGGATTAATCCCAATTGGAGCATCAACCAAGCTCCAAACTTGATTTTCGTACATGGAGTCCATCTCTAACTTCATGGTTGTAAACCATTTGTCAGAATCTAAGCCTTTCATTTCCTCCTTATAAGTCTTGGGCTCATTATCTTCCATAAGGTATATATGCTTATCATTAATGATGAAATAACCGTATCGCTCAGGAGCAATTGGACCCCGACCTAATCTATGCAATGTCGGTGTTATAATAGGTTGTTTCATGCTTACTCTTTCTTGTGTAACAGGTGTAGGAATAATTAATTGATTGTTTGTTTGATCCTTTTGAGTGCCTAGCTCAAAATTGCTCCACTAGCTTTCGCAAGTATATGTTCCTTCTCGAGGAATTGAACATTTTTAGAAATAAGTACCTTTTGTTCCTTGGGATCATAAAAGGTATAACCCATAGTCTCCTTAGGGTAACCTACAAACAAACACCTATCATACTTAACAACCCAGCTTATCTAAACTTTTCTTGTTTACAGAAATAAGACATCCCCAAACTCTCAAGTGAGAAAGAGTTAGTTTCTTACCATAACACATTTCATATGGTGATTGATCAACTGATTTCAAGGGCACTCTGTTTAGAACATAAACTGCTCTCTAAAGTGCATAACCCCAAAAGGATCTGCTGAGTTCTGTTTGGCTCATCATAGGCCAAACCATATCGAGTAGGGTTTGATTTCTCCTTTCTAACACTCCATTGTGTTGGGGTGTATAAGGAGGTATCCACTAGGATAAAATACCATTATCCCTTGGATAATCCCGAAACTCTTGGCTTAAGTATTCACCGCCTCGATCAAATTGAAGGGTCTTGATACATTTCCCAAGATGTTTCTCTACTTCAGTTCTGAATTCTTTAAATTTCTCAAAACTTTCAGACTTGTGCCTCATTAGGTACAAATAACCATATCGCGAGTAATCATCGATAAAAGTTATGAAGTATACGAAACCTTCATGTGTCTTAACACTCATTGAATCACATACATCAAAGTGTATTATTTCCAAAGTACTTGTGGCACACTGACCCTTTCCTTTGAAAGGTTTCTTAGTCATCTTACCCTTTAAACAAGGTTCGCACACCCCATAGGATTCCCATTCCATTGGGTCCAAGTCAAAACATTTGTGTAACTTAGTTAAGTGAGTCTCATTCATATGGCCTAAACGACAATGTCATAAGTACGAGGATTTCTTATCATCTAACCTTGATTTCTTAACAATGGTCATATTTAGAATTTCAATTTTAGTATCTAGAACATAAATGCCATCAACACATATTCCATAAGCATAAAGAACATAATCAAGTCGAATTTGACAATTATTATTGGAAAAAATCTCAAATCCATTTGTTGCTAAACGTGCAACAGAAATAATATTCTTAGTGACAACAGGAATATAATAGCAATTGTTCAAAAATAAAACAAGGCCACTAGGCAAACAAAAGCTATATGTCCCTACAACTGTTGAAGCAACCTGTGCTCCATTTTCAACTCTTAGGTCCATTTCCCTCTTTGCAAGCCTCATACTGTTCCACAAGCCCTACATAGAAGTACAGATATGAGTACCACAACCAATATCAAATACCCATGTAGACTTATAAGTAACTCTAGAGAAATTCTCTATCATGAACATACATGAAGTAGATGTCTCACTTGGCTTCTTCTTCACTTTTTCATAAATCTAAATCTTGCAATCCTTCTTCCAGTGGCCTGCCTTGCTATATCAAAGGTAGACATTTGCAGTTCCTTTCTTACTTTTCTTCTTCTTACCGATTTTCTTCTTTGCACTCAAACCCTTTCCAAAATGGAACCCACACTTGGAAGGTTTAGTTTTCTCAACCAGAAGTAAAGTCTTTGGATCATTTCAAATCTTAGGCTCTACTGTTTTTAGAATGTTGACCAACTCGGGCAGTAAGACATCAATCTTGTTCATATAATACTTAGTCACAAATTGTGAGTAAATATTTGTCAATGAAGTAAGAATCGGATCCACACATAATTCGTGATCCATTACGAAACCCATTCAAGTCAGCTTCTCTATATAACCCAATAGTTTAAGAGCATGTTCTGGTGCTAAAGTGCCAGCATGCATCTTTGTTTCGAATAAGAGTTTTGATGTATCAAATCTCTCAAACCTGGCCTACTCTGAGAAGAGCTCCCGAAGATGGAGAATCATGGTACCTAAGTTCATACTCTCATGCTAAATCTAAAGCTCAGAAGTCATGGTTCCTAACATTATGCATGCTTTCATTTTACGATCCTTTCTGTGCTTCTTCCATACCTCATGTTCATTGTCATCAGCATCAGGTTCATCAGGAAGGGGCTCATCCAAAATATAAGATATCCTTTTAGATCTGAGGACTATCCTCACCGCCCTTGACCAATCAATAAAGTTTGAACCATATAATTTGTTATCAAGAATTCACTAGTGCAGAAATGGTCAATAAGGTTACACTATTCACAAGGGTTTATATTAAAACAGTCTAGAATAACATTAAAAAATGCGAAAAGATCAATATAGACAGTTATAACGTATTGCTCAAATTCATGCTTAATAACCCGCCATTTTAATACTGTAAGAGCAATACGGATGGTTTAGATATAAAAGCCATCCCCGTAAAAGAGCAATACGGACGGTTCAAATATGAGAACCGTCCATATTGTTCAAATTTAGAAATAAAGAATGAGCAACACGGATGGTTTAAATATAAGAACCGTCACTATTACTTCCTCAGATAACTATGAAAACCTATACTTTAATCTCACCTCTTTTGCTCCTCTCAACGCCTCTAGCATTCTCCTTTCTCACAGCTGCTCACCTTCTACTCTTCGTCAACAGGTAATTTCTTAGATTTTACTTCTTTTTTTCGCATCTTTGTACTCAGCATCTATAATCATTTGTGTATATGAAGTAGGGTGCGATCACTGGAAGGATTTCGAAGATAAATAGCGTTCTTGTATTCGAATCCCAACTACAGCGAGAAGGTGGTTGCCAGGTGTTTGGTAATTGGCGATACGTTTCGTGTTATGGCTGATGACGATCCAGATCAGTTCGACTTGGATTATTTCGTTTTCCCCTTTTCTATATTCATTTTAGATTAGGGGATTTTCATCATTAAATTCGTATCCTTTTGGTAATCAGGATTAGTTATATGCTTATACATTTGGGATTTTCTATTTGCCTATTAGGACAGATATAAAGTCGTTGGGCTTGTGGCTGTTTTAATATTCTCGGGATTGGATTTGAGCTCTAGCGATGATGGTCATCAGCCTAATACGAAGCAACTTAGCTAGGTAAAGTTTGCTCCGTTATATATTTGAAATTTCATTTAGGCGTTTTGTTTTTTCTGGTTGTCTTTTACTAGACTATAGTTTTATTGTTAAGTCAGTTATTTGGTTCAGTTGAATATTTGTATCTTTAACCTAATTTGGGTTGAAAATTGAAATCCCACCATGGAACATTCTTAATTCAAATATGCTAATCTAACCTTTTGGAGCCAATATTTTAGGCTAAAACTCTTAACCCCCTTCTGATAGATTTTAAATTACAGATCCTTGCATCATGAGTATCTCATAATGGCAAATCACTTTCTCATACATCTCCCACTCATTTGAATCTTATTAACTCTATCCACTGGTCATCATTCTCTACAATTTCTTCCTATCTGCTTATCCAATAAATATTAAGGAATGTTTTTTCTATCCTAAATGCTCACCCTTAGAAGAGAAGGGACATCACTTGATCTGTCATAAATGAATCTGTCTGTATATATGCATCAAGTGCGAATTTTTCTTTTGTTATTCCTGTTGGTGTTAAAATTTAATAATATGAATAACATTTTAATACAATAGTATTCTTTATTTTATTAATATCGAGTTTGTTGTGCTGAATTCTGCAATCCTGCACATTTATTGATGAAAAGAAAATTATTTTCAGTAAACTTTTATGATGCATGACGATCCTGCCCTTTATGTTGATTTTAGTTGACACTCTGATATGATTGCTTCTGGTTCCCAAGATGGAAAAATCGAAGTAAGTTTGTTTAATGTGCTTGTTTCGATTTTAAAAAACATGATGCATGCTTTTTTATATACTTCTTTGGTGCATTTTCTTAGATTGATAAAGCTAATGTATGAAAATCATTTTTAAGGTGTGGCAGGAGTGACCTGATTCTTAGATTTGTTATGCACTTCAATTGGAGTGTTATGCTGCTCAATTCAAAGACGAGTTTAAATTTTAGTAATAAGAGCATGTTTTCTGATTGTGGTTGTTTGTGTTCAGGATTAGAATTTGGCTTAATACATGTTTAGCTATTTGAACTTGTCCCAAAAAACTTGCTGCCCCCCTGAACTTTCAAAATGACCCCGTAGTTCCCTCAACTTTAAAAAAGTGACCCCGTAGCTCCCTCAACTTTAAAAAAGTGCACCACTTTGCTCCCTCAGTGCCACGTGTCAACTTCTGATTGGAGAGAAAAAAATCAGAAATATTGCATCTTTGAAAAGTCAAACCAACCAGAAGATGACACGTGGTATGGAGGGAGCAAAGTGGTGCATTTTTTGAAAGTTGAGGGAGCTACGGGGTGACTTTTTTAAAGTTGAGGGAGCTGCGGGGTCATTTTGAAAGTTCAGGGGGGCAGCAGGTTTTTTGGGACAAGTTGAGGTAGCTAAACATGTATTAAGCCTTAGAATTTCAAATAAATATAAGTTATTAGTTATGGTTCCAAATTGTAGAATTATAATTAGAAATACTCTTTAATATAAAACATTAACAGCCTAATGCATAGTTTGCCCCCTCAACTTGTCCTAAAATATCAAATACCCCCTAAACTTTGAAACGCATCTCGTTACCCTGAACTTTATAAAATTTATAACTTACCCCTTTTATCTGAGGTGGTAACCTTTGTGGCCAAGTTTGACAATCAAAGCCCGTTTATTGACTGAAGCAATAAGAAAATTAAAAAAATTGATGACAAAATATTCCCAAAATCTTTCTTCTTCTTCGTTCTATTCTTCATCCTCATCTCTGTCTTTATCTTCAACATCAAGTCCAGGAAAATCGACCAAATTTTCACTAGTAAATATGGCACTTAATCTATTATCCACTACATCATCAAAATTAAATTGAAAAACCAACTTCAATTCCAATAATAATTCCCCAAACCTTTCACTTTATTATCCTGATATATTCCAACCTCCGTCATCGATTCGGTCACTGCGGGAGGAAGAAGGGGATGATCTGTTATAGCAGCTGAGTTAGAGGAACTGTAACACCCTTATATTGCCATCACCAGAAGGCGGAGTAGAGAAATCTAGGTGATGGCCTTCTCCGATGACAGTGGCGAGAGAAAAAAAATGAAAGGAAGAGATAGTAAGATAAAGGGATGTGAATCGATATTTACAACAAATATGAAGAAGATGGAATATGAAAACACAAAGTAGAAAGGGGTTGAGATTAGGGATGTGAATATGCAATTTGGAACAAAGATGAAGAAGAGGGAATGGGAAAAGTAGAAAAGGGTTCGCAAATTAGGGGTCAGCTGTTGAATGTTTTTTTACTTTTTTAATTAATTACAAATGACATGGAAATGAAGTGGAGCAATTTTATTTGGCATTTTTACATGTCATCGCGTGTGAATGACATGCCCCTCACCTAGATTGGTATAACAGGATTGAAGGGGTTAAGTTATACAGTTTTGTAAAGTTCAGGGGGTAACGGGGTGTTTTCAAAGTTTAGGGGGGCATTTGGCTTTTTGGGACAAGTTCACGGGGCCAAACTATGCATTAGGCCAACATTAACTGCAAAACTACCTCATCGATCTGTCTTATTTGCTATGTACTATTGATTTGCAGGACAAGGAACTTTTTTGAAATGTTTATCAAAAATTTGCTTACTTATGGCTATATCTTTTAACAGCATAGCCAGCTTTGATTTTGGTCTTTCTGCATTACATTATTGGTTATTCAAACTTGGTGCCGCTAAAAATGCACATGATTTTGATCATGTGTTGTGAATCACTCATCTAAACTATTTGCAACGTTTATTCACACTTTAGTTATCTCTTTCATAATTTATTCGGCAACTCCTTTAACTCCATTTATTACATTTTTCATGTTGGATGTAGAATACATGGCCTTTTATCCGGAAAGTTTTTTAAAGAATTTCGTAGTCATTCATCTTATGTGAATGATGCCATCTTTACATTTGACAGTACTCGGACAATTAAGCCATGTTCTCTTCACCTTCAATTTGATTCAATTCAGGTCCATTAAGTTCAGTTCAGTTAAGATCTATTAAGTTAAGTTCAGGTTCATTAATTTTAATTTTAATAATGATTATTCTATCTTTAATAAAAATTAATAGTAATAATAATAAAAAGAAGAACAATGATAAAAATATTAATATAGAAAAATAATTATTATTTAATGTAGTTAATATTGATTATCAATAAAGTAAAAATAATTTTTAAATAGTGATAATTACCAGGGTTAGTAATATAATAATAGTATTATTGTAATTATAATATAATAATATTTTTATTTAAAATTATAGTATTAATTAATTAGAAAATGTGATTTGTGATAATAAAATAAAAATATTTATTAATTAAAATAACTATTACGTTTTTGTAATCCAATAATAAGTGATAATTTGAATCCAAACTACAATATATTAAAATAATTATTAGTAGCTCACGTGTAATTGTAACAATAATTATTATTTTAATGAATAAATTTTAATTAAATGAATTTACGTATTATAACAATTTTAACTATTAATGGTATTAAAATTGTTTTATTAATTATTTTATATAGGTAGTTATCAATAATATTATTTGTAATGATTATGAATAATTTATTTATTCTTTTATTTAATGGGGTTTACTATTATTTAAATAATTAATATATTTATTATTAAGTTTAATTAAGTTCAGGTTCATTAAGTTCAGTTCAGTGTAGGTCTATTAAGTTCAGTTAAGTTAAGTTAAGTTCAGTTCAGATTTCAGAAGTTGAAGAGAACAGGGCCTTACATGCTTCCAGTGATTGTACAGCCAAGGTAAGTATGTTAAATGGTTTGCAAAGTTAATGTTATTTCTGTAATTTGATGGCATTTTGCATTACAGTTTATTTTAAGTTTTATACATTTAGGCCCCACCACCAATGAGGGTACATTTTTCTAATTTACCGTGTGTTGTTTACGGAATTACGTAATTGAACTGTTGGAACTTGTATGCATCCTCTATGGGATTTAATAAACTCACATTCATGAGGATATGTATATATCCATATGTGTGCTTAAGCAGGAACTTGTGTGCATCCTCTATGGGTTCCACAGTTTTTAGCTCTATCATTAATGTTTCTTTAAATCAACCGAAGGATGATTCACCGAGAAGGGACCTAAACAATCTGGTTTCTTTCCTTTGTGCAATGGATCAATTCTCAACTCAGGAACCCCTTCTTTCGAATAGTAAATAAAGAAGACACCTCGTATTTGAAAGATGCAAGTTTGCTCAGTTACTTAGTCATATTTTATCATTATATCAATAAAGTACAGGGTTCCCTACAATCCAATTTACGTAGCTCATAAATGAAGTATTAAAATTAATTTTTTTTTTAAAAATTGAGAATTTAGGATGGTTCTCTTAAGAGAACCATCCTTATTGCTCTTTACATGCTGTTTTATTAAAAGAACCGTCCGTATTGTTATAAACAGGATTAGTCCCATTTTTTAAACACCATTTTGAATGGTTCTCTTAAGAGAATCGTTTGGAATTCCCCTTATTCTGTCCGTATTAGTTTTTGATTAATCGTGTCGGGCTTGTGCGAACTGTTCAAAATAGACTGGAAAAGCGCAAAAAAACGTCCATAAAAGCCTTTTTCGTATTAGTGATTGAGCGAAGGTTTATGTTTGGATTCAATGTTCAACCTAGATATAAGATAGAAATTTTTCAGACATTAGTATATGTACGGTTTATGTTTCGATTCATTGTTCAACCTAGTGATAAGTGTATAATTACACTTATTATCATATTAATTTTACACACAATACATTATAATTTAAGTCATTTTTATACTTCATATAAAAGATTTCATGTGGTATGCAGTTGTTTTTTATGCAAATGCAGATACTAGGTAAATCTTGGGAGTAAAATGATCAAAAGTAGAATTCTATGAAAAAAGAGTGAAAAAGGTTCAAAAAGATGCGTGGAACTTAAAGATTTAGCTTAGAATCGAAGCTGTCAAAGATCGGTGAAGTCACAAGGAGAATTCTGAAGAAAAATGCAATTCACGATCGCGACCTATTCTTCTTCAGAACAAAATTCTGCCAATCAAAGATTCACGGTCGCTACTTGTATATCACGGTCATGACTTGGACGGTTTTCTGGTTTTATCTTCTTAATTACCGACCACTAGAAAAGCATGATCAACTGCCATCAACCGCCATCAACTACCAATGAATAGACACCTATTTGAAGTCAACTAATCATGAAAAGGTGCCTATCCATTGTGGATTAGATTGAAGCTTCTCAACCAATCACAATGAAGTGATGCAATCATTCACCAATGGACGCGACTCTTCGTATGGATACACGCAACCCTTTGAACTCTATAAATAGGGATCCAAACCTTACAATTTCATGGAGCATTCAAGCAGTAAGGGGTGCATTAGAGTGCATGAGTGAAATATAGCATGTGTATAGATAGAGAATTTGCTACGTTCATAAGTGTTAGCGAGAATATGTTTAAGTGATTCGAATCCTTGTTTTGATCACTAGATTTTTCTATATTCTCGAGCGATTGTTGTATAAGTGTACTTGCAAATCACTTATCAATAAAATTTTTCGTTCTTCAATATTCGTTTGTTCGATATTCGCAAAGAATAACATCCTAGCGGAGGTTTTGTATGGGCCGAGACCCAATTCAAAGTAGATGCAGGAATTGTGGGAATTGACGACTCCCATTAAAAAGTTGACACGGTTTGATCAACTTTAGCTTTCACTTACATACCTTACAACTTTGCTTTGCTTTCTACTTATAATTTCTATTTCGAAGTTTAAGATATGTCTATGTGTCATAATGCATATTTCGTGTTAAGTCTTTTATATTAATCAAGTTATATGCGTTGGAGTTAATTTTAAAAGTAGTTTCAGGGTTAACAATATCGTGTATAATCACTGGATCTGTGATATAACACTATTTAGTGAGCCAACATTTTTGGAATTGTAACTTGCTAATTATGGCTATGTGAGAGCGACCCGTACTAAGCATAGTATTGACGTTGTCCAGGTTTATATAATTGTCTTAATTTGTTTGCACTAGGTTTAGAAAAGTTATTTCATGTGTTGCTCTACGACGAATAATTGAACATCTGAGTATTTTGAACCAAGTCTGTTAGATTATTTTAGTGAATCGTAACATCTTTGCTGAACTTGCATGTTTTCTCTGCTATCCTTATTTCATAGGGAAAATCTATATATTTAGATTCTCTAATCTTTCATATCTATATTTACTCATTCTTCATTCTAACCCTCCTACCCAAAACCTTATATTATTATATTTTCTTTATTCTGTCTTCCTTGTTGATCTTTAGAGCTAGTCCTTCCCTGTGGGATCGATATCTTTTAAAACTACATCGCAACCGTATACTTATAGTTATCATCATTTTTCTATTTGATAAGAGGTACTGACAACACCTATACTTTACGCGAACAAGTTTTTGGCACTATTAATATATAACCAAACTCTTTGCTAAAAAGTTATTAAACTTATTAGTAGAAAAGTGGCGAAGAAGTTTTTGGCGCCATTGCCGGGGAAGGCAATTAGGTTCTATAGATCAAATTGTCCAGGGAAGGCAAGTGCGTTCTAGAGATCAAATTATCAGAGAACGGGCAATTATATTTAATACTTTTGTTTTTCTTAGTTTTTTCTAGGTACCAAGTCTAAAAATTGAAGAAATAGAAGAATTGAAGAAGATCGCAACCGACTATAGATCGCTCTCGTGAAGTTATACAACAAAACCTTCTGTTCCTATTTTGAAGGAAATCACGATCGCAACAGGCCTTCAAGATCGCAACATGGACTCCGGATTCTCCTTCACAACAAACGGGTTTTCTCTTTTCTTTACTTTTCTTTTTCATATTTTTTAGACTAGTTAATTGTTTGTTTAGTTTTTCATTTCTTTAATAAAATCTCACAATGAGGACATTGTGTTCTTTAGTGTGGGGGGACATTTGTAAAAATCCCGTAAAATCCAAAAAAAACTGAATAAAATTAAAAAATCGAAGAATTTGAAAATTTTTCTTGATTTTTTGTTAATTATACATTATCATTTCTTATACTTTACTAACATTTGTCCAAGGTTATTATGAGTATTAGGTATTTACAAGTTTGACGTTAGTGCACAACATTTAGCATTTGGCAAGGATGAGTGGTGAGTAACATTCAAAAGCAACATTCCAAGTTTCAATATATATTTCGATGCAACATGAATTAGTATAAGTTATATAATTTTAGTTTAATGCTTTCGATAAGTTTAAGTGGAGTAATATCTAATGGTATTCTTACTATTAGTTTTATATGCAAATCTCGAATAAGTCCTATAAGTATTAAGTGTGTTTAAAGTGTTAGGAAACTATAGCCATAATACTTTGAAATTGATCAATAAAGGATGAGGGTATTAAAGAAAAATCAAAAGAAATAGAGGATAACCAATGAGTTATGCAAAAGGTGAGGAATGGTA
>CATIWQ010380613.1:0-12920 GCA_949673415.1 Euphorbia schlechtendalii
TGCGGGAATTGACAACTCCCATTAAAGAGTGGATACAGTTTGATCAACTTTAGCTTTCACTTGCATACCTTACAACTTTACTTTGTTTTCTACTTATACTTTCTAATTCGAAGTTTATGATATGTCTATGTGTCATAACGAATATTTCATCTTGCGTCACTTATATTAATAAAGTTATATGCTTTCGAGTTGACTTTAAGAGTAGTTTCGGGGTTAACAAGATAGTGTATAATCATTGGATCTGTGATTATAACGCTGTTTAAGCGGACGACACGGAGCGATGGGCCGAGAGCGTGCGAGATGAGAGGCGTGGTCCACCGGGGTGTTTGAAAAAGGTGGTTCGAGGTCATGGACTTGGGAAAAGGTTGAAAGAGGGAGCGAAAACATTTTCAGATCGATTCGAACCTGAATCCACCGTCTCTTAGTTTGGAGTTGCCACCTGGATTAGCTCTTTCTAGGAATTAGAGTCCTGTGAGGCTTACCATCCGGGGGACGGCCTACCATGACATAGAGATTCGGGTCCGGGATAAGTTGCTTATTTCTTATTGGATCACATTATATTACATCTACAGAAAATCGTATTTTCTTAATTGCGCATATTGGCACTTAAGTCATTTTGAGGTTGAAATGTATGATTTAACGAGCATGCGGAAAGCAATGAATCCATACATCAAGCATTAAGTAAATGCGGAAAGTAAATGCTGGAAAGTAAAGATTAAAGGTTACATAACCTCAGGGGATGCAACCGCCCTCCTAATCTATGAATTACAATTTCCGTAAAAATATGTGCAATACTCGAAGGAAAATAAATCTTAGGCATACATCTAACCTGCATCCACAAGGGTTAGCACAGGGGATATCACATATGTTCGATTTGATTTTAGCGAGGCCCCGTGTGGCCTAATTAAAACATCGATGGTTTAAAGTTGTTAAAATAAAAATGGTTCATTTTTATTTACATGTATGTTGGTCGATTTTATTAGTGAAAATGACCGCATGGCAAAGTAGTGAGGACGGTTATCCGGGAATACGTTTTATTCCCTTCGTGGGGGTGACCTAAAACGACATTTAGAAATATAGATCTAGGCTGAGCATGTATAACATAGTGATAAGTGTATGATTATACTTAATATCATACTAATTTTACACATTAAACACTATAGTTTAAGTCATTTTTTTACTTCATATAAAAGATTTCACGTGGTATGTAGTTGTTTTTTATGCAATTGGGAGTAAAATTATCAAAAGTGGAATTCTATGAAAAAAGAGTGAAAATGGTGCAAAAAGATGCGTGGAACTTAAAGATTTGACTTATGGTCAAAGCTGTCAAAGATCGGTGAAGTTGCAAGGAGAATTCTGAAGAAAAACTCAATTCACGATCGTGACTTGTACACTTCAGAGACAGAAATCTGCCAATCAAATATTCACGGTCGTGACATATATATCGCGGTCGCGACTTAAATGGTTTTCTGGGTTTATCTTCTTAACTACCAACCGGCTGAAAAGCATGATCAACCGCCATCAACCGCCATCAACTACCAACGAAAAGACACTTATCAGAAGTCAACCAATCATGAAAAGGTTCCTATCCATTGTGGATTATATCAAAGCTTCTCAACCAATCACAATGAAGAGATGCAATCTTTCACCAATGGACACAACACTTCGTTTAGATAGACACAATCCTTCGAACTCTATAAATAGGGTTCCAATCCTCACAAATTTGGTGCATCACAAAGTTCATGATGTGGAGAAGAAAGGTGTGAAAGATAGTGCATAGTGTGTAGATAGAGAGTTAGCTACGTTCATAAGTGTTAGCGAGAAAATGTTTAAGTGATTCGAATCCTTGTTTCGATCACTAGATTTCTCTATATTCTCAAGCGATTGTTGTATAAGTGCACTTGCAAATCACTTATCAATAAAAGTTTTCATTCCTCAATATTCGTTTGTTCGATATTCGTAAAGAATAGCATCCTAGCGCAGGTTCTGTACGGGCCGAGACCGAATTCAAAGCAGACGCAGGAATTGCAGGAATTGACGACTCTCATTAAAGAGTGGATACGGTTTGATCAACTTTAGCTTTCACTTGCATACCTTACAACTTTGCTCTGCTTTCTACTTATGCTTTCTATTTCAAAGTTTATGATATGTCTATGTGTCATAATGCGTATTTCATGTTAAGTCTTTTATGTTAATCAAGTTATACGCATTAGAGTTAATTTTAAAAGTAATTTCGGGGTTAAAATATCGTGTATAATCACTGGATCTATGATATAACGTTGTTTAGTGAGCTAATATTTTTGGAATGGTAACTTGCTAAATGTGGCTATGTGAGAGCGACCCGTACTAAGCATAGTATTGATGTTGTCTAGGTTTATATAATTGTCTTAATTCGTTTGCGCTAGATTTAGAAAAGTCATTTCATGTGTTACTCTGCGGTGAATAATTGAACATCTGGGTATTTAGAATCGAGTCTGTAGATCAGTTTAGTGAATTGTAACATCTTTGTTGATCTTGCATTCTTTCTCTGCTATCCTTATTTCGTAGGGAAAATCTATATATTTAGATTCTCTAATCTTTCATACCTATATTTACACATTTTTCATTCTAATCTTTCTTTCCTAACCTTTACTTCAATGCATTTTATTTTCTTTATTTTATCTTCCTTTTCGATCTTTAGAACTAGTCCTTACCTGTGGGATCGATATCTTTTAAAACTACATCGCAACTGTATACTTGCAGTTATCATCATTTTTCTATTTGATAAGAGGTATTGACAACACCTATATTTTTTGTGAACAAGTTTTTGGCACCATTGATATATAGCCGAATCTTGTGAATAAACTATTAAACTTATCAGTAGAAAAGTGGCGAACAAGTGTTTGGCGCCGTTGCTGGTGATAAGTCTTTCGGAACGAGTATAGCTAAAAACTCACGATCACATTTTAGGTTAACAATTGTAACGATATCATTCATATCATTATCGACTTCCTTATGAAGGGTGATATCGATATGAATGGCCCGAAGCGCTTCCGCTTCCGTTTCTACTTCGAACTTTAATTAACACATTAATACATTGATAAATCATATATAAATCCTAAATAATTAAAATTTAGAGGTTGTTATGCTTTTCCAAGTTCAGACGGGTCTCAGCTAGTTGTTCTGAGCTCAAACGATTCGAAACAGAGCAAAACAAAGTGAAATTGCATTCTGCCAAAGCCAATTTCATTAACGACATTAGGTGATGTCGTAAACGACATTGCACTTCCAGACCTGCAGAAAACATGCAAAAACAGCAGAAAACACTAAAACAAAAATCCAAAACTTTAAACGATCATAACTTTCTCTATACTTGACCGATTTGGATGATCTTTATCAATTCAGAAAGCTCAAGATGTTTAGAATAGGTTCATGTAAAGAAAATACTCAAACAGATTTGAAATCATACTGTAAATTGTGGAAAACAAATTGGTGCGCAAAAATGGAAAAAACCAAAAACAAAACGAAACTTCAAAAAGAAAAGCATATAGATGTAAGCACAAGCTCTAGGAACTCAGAGGCTTACCCTGTAGTCATGAATCCACATTCTTTAAGGTCCATGAAGTCCTCCAGGAAGCTCTCCTTGTTTCTTTTTGGTTGGTTTTGGTTGTTTACTGAAAATCTTCGGAAGGGATCTATTCCTTGCCAAAGTGGATGTTTTAGAAGGTGTAGTAACCTCCAAGTGAGTGATAACAATGTTGTAGACTCTCCATTCAAGCTTAAACCTCAAGTATTTAATCTAACTAACCTGAAATATTAAGTTTTGGGGGTGAAATGTTTGGTTTTTTGCTTAAGAACACCTCAAATAAATGCTCCCTTTCCTCATATTAAATATGAGCTCTACTTCTCTGTAAATGTGAGCTTTTCTCTATAACTTCCCCATCCTTCTTTGCTGCAAATTCAGTCCCCTTATGGGGCTCCCTTCAATCAAAAAAAGTCCAAGTTGGCTCACCCACTTATTTTTTTCTTTTCCCTCTTTTTCTTCCTTTAATCATGCATGATGTTGGATGGCATCATGTTGACAAGGTGTTGGGTGGAGAAAACCCAGAATTATGGGTTAAAGTTGGGTCTTTTAACCAAAAGATGAAGAAATTGGCTTTTTGGTCTGTCAGCCAATTTAATATAGTTAACGACATTGACAATGTCGTTAACGACATTGGCCAAATCGTTAACTATATCGCAATGTCGTAATGACATTGCAGGGCCAGACTTGGTTTTTAGTTTGGGCTTGGGCTTTCTTTTAAGGAAAGGAGTCTTAAAGAAACAAGGCGGATGATTTCCAGACAACTTCAAGACCCTGCAAAATGTGAAAAACTAACAAGCGAAAAATTACAGCTTCATCATCAAACTCGTGAGTAAGGAGTAAAAATTCCATGCTCACAGGCTGCCCCTCGTGGGATCACTACTGATATGAGATCAGTATGGTCCCATAATTGAAAGAGCACCGGGGTTTAGAGATAATACCTGCCCGGTCGCGGTTAGCTCTCTTTGGGCATGATGGTAGGAATTCTTCATCTTGGTGTAGCGTTGCTGGGGATTGGTCACTCTGTGCCCCTTGTGAATTACCCATTTGGCAATCATTGCCCCTACAGGATTGACCTTTGGTTGATTGATATCGCTGGAACCATTGGGGAGAGAACATTGACCGTCTATCTCCGTTCTTTTGGTTGAGGACCCAAGTGTGCAGGCTATGGCAAGCCTATTGATGACGTGGATCGTAGGAAGTCTACAAACCATAAAAAGGCTGGGACAAGATGTGAACTGTAAAAAGCTCATTGACTGTAAAAAGTAAAAAATGATGCGAACTATAGAAAGTTCACTGACTGTAGAAATTTAGAAGATTACAAATTGTAGAAAGTTTGTTGATTGTAAAAATCAGAGAGTTGCGAGCTGTAGAAAGTCCGTTGACTGTAAAAAGTCTAAAAAAGAATGTAGACTGTAGAAAGTCCGTTGACTGTAAAAAGTCAGAGATTTGCGAACTGTAGATAGTTCACCGATTGTAGAAAGTTGGAAGGAAAGAGGACTATAGAAAGTCAATTGATTGTAAAAAAGTCTAAAAAATAATGCGAACTGTAGAAAGTTCATTGATTATAAAGATTCTGAAGAAGATTTGGACTGTAGAAAGTTCGTTGACTGTAAAAAGTTTGAAAAATATTTGGATTGTAAAAAGTCTGTTGACTGTAAAAAGTTTGAAAAAGATTTGGACTGTAGAAGGTCCGTTGACTCTAAAAAGTTTGAAAAAGATTTGGACTGTAAAGAGTCTGAAATATTTTTGCACTGTAAAAATTTGTTGACTGTAAAAAGTCTGAAAAAGATATGGACTGTAGAAGGTACTTTGATCGTAAAAAGTCTAAAAAAAGGAATGTGGATTGTAGAAAGTCCGTTGAATGTAAAAAGTCAGAGAATTACGAACTGTAAAAGTTTACTGGCTGTAGAAAGCCGGAAGGAAAGAGGACTGCTGAAAGTCCATTGACTATAAAAAGTTTACAAAAGGCATGCGGACTGCAGAAAGTCTGGTGACTATAAAAAAAGTTTAAAAAGGAACGTAGACTGTAGAAAGTCCGGTGATTGTGAAAAGTTTGAAAAAGATTTGGACTGTAGAAAGTCTGTTGACTGTAAAAAGTTTGAAAAGAGATATGGAGTGTAGAAAGTCCTGGAGGGTATGCGGACTGTAGAAAGTCTGTGGTGGATGCCCCTTGTTAGTTGATCGTGGGTTGAATGTAACTTTGTTGCTGCTGGGGAAAGGATGAAAGCCGTGTGCTCCATGCCTTTGATGATACATTAACTGTGGTAAGTCTTCATTTAAATCCGCTATGGGATGGTTGACCGTTGCGGTCTAAATTATATACTCCCTTGTGAGTTGACCTTGAGTTGACTGTGACCCTTGGAACTGCTAGGGAAAGGATGAAAGCCGTGTGCTCCATGCCTCTGATGATACATCGACTGTGGTAAGTCTTCGTCGAAATCCGTTATGGGGTGGTGGACCATTGTGGTCTGAATTGGATGCCCCCTATGAGTTGACCATGAGTTGTATGTGACCCTTGGAACTGCTAGGGAAAGGATGAAAGTCATGTGCTCTATGCCTTTGATGATATGTCAACTGTGGTAAGTCTTCGTCGAAATCCGCTGTGGGATGGTTGACCTTTGCGGTTTGATTTGTATGCCTCTTGTGAGTTGACCTCTGGGTTGACTGTGACCCTCGGAATTGCTGGGGGAAGGATGAAAGCCATGTGCTCCATGCCTTTGATGATATGTTGACTGCTGTGAGTCTGACATAGATACCCCTTGTGAGTTGAAGGGGTACCTGCAAGAATGAGGAATTTTATTAGTAGATACTTGTGACATGTTTTAATTCCTTGATTGAGATTCCCGAAAGCAAAAATTTTTACCCCTTAAATCAAGAATTAAAACATGAGGGTTCTGAGAAATTTTTTCTTTAGGCCCATTATTTGAGTTTGAGATTTTCGGAGATGTCCCGATGGCCGCTCTGCTGTTTTAGGAGGCTTTTTTGATATTGCAACGTTGAATTTAGGCTTCAGTGGGCCATTGTCTTATGTGTAGGTCCCTCATGTGGAGTTTCTTGTTTATTGGGATAATGTTACCCCAGTTTGGCATCATCTTTACCTGTAAATAACATAATGCGTATGTAATGTATGCATGATTTTATGCATGAACAATATTTATCATATGATGTATGTTCTTCTATTGTAGGTGTCGTGGGCTCCATTCATTGAAGAGCCTTTTCTTGTGCTGGTGCATGGTTGCCCCTAGGGTTTGTCTTGTTAGGGATTCCATGGATGACTCCCTCAAAGCGATAACCATGGGTTCATTGAATCAGATTCAAGTTCAAAGCTTGGATCTGGTTTGAAGAAAGTCTGGATTAGTCATCGATCCCGCATTGTGTCGGCGATGATCGCTTGGCAGCCATTTGCCTGAAGTGTTGAAGGTATATGATGTCGTGCACGTACCTTTCCAAGGAGGAGATGATGAATTTGATATTGGTTCTAACTTCTGCATAGACCGCCCTTACGGGTTTTCAATCTATCGAACCTCGTCTTAATTTTCACCTGGATCATCTTTCAGGTTTTCAATCCAGCAGACTATTTTTCTTTATTTTTTGGATGTTTACTTGCGATATTCTACCATTGGCATGCAAGCAATCGTAATAAGCATATGCATAAAGATTCAGCAAAGATGACAATTCATTGATGAACTTAACAGGGATATAAATGTTTTAAATGATTTGACTCCTGCCATTGATTAGCCCTCTCAGATTTTCTAACCAATGTGGTTCTCTTAATGTCCTATGTTTTGCCTGAGCCACCCTTTTCGGGTTTTCAACTCAGCGGACTATTCTTTTTCTATTTTGAAAAGAAGCCCTAATTTTTGCTCAACTAATGAGTGTTAATTGACAGGCTAAATTCAAATTTATTTTTTATTATACCACTTTTCATTGATTTATTTCTTTCACCTGTGCATGATAGCAATTGTGTAAGACTTGGTCAATTTGGTAGACATGTCGCTGTTGATGTCCACGACTTCAGTTGTTATCTCGTTCATCGTTTCTAATTGATTGGTTGGTGCTCATGCTGCTTTGCTATCTTGAGATGTATTTGATGATAAGTCTTGATCATCGGTGTTTCCTTTGATGGAGATTATTGCCCCATAAATAGTAGCGAGCCATGTGAAGGAGTTGTTGACATGTTCAACAACCTGACTCCTTTTTGTCTTTAGTATTGACTTCCGTTTGATTGTCCCTTGAATGGTGGTGATCCGTGTGATGGAGTTGTTGATGTGTTTAATGATCTGACTCCTTTTTGTGACTTTGCATCGGTTGTTTGTTTTAATGAATGGTGGTGATGGAGTTGTTGACGTGTTCAACGATCTGACTCCTTCTTTGTGACATTGCGCCAGTTGTTTGTTCCCAACTTGCTTGGTCGACATTTTGGCCTTATTCTAGCTCCGATCCTTTTGATCTTTGCGTGAGTCAGTGGATGTTTCGTGCTTGAAAATCTTTTCATTGATCTTTCATCCTTGTATGATGAGGTAATTGCTATCACACGTTGTCTAAGCACATGTATTTGTCTCTCACTTTCTCTCAAGAGTCAAATCATTTGAATTTATTGTGGGAAATCCATTTATATCCAAATTAATTTCATGACATGATGTGTCATATGTGCTAAAAACATTATGTGTATGCTTATGAGAATGCGTGATGTCATCGATAATTTATCAAGCGAATAAACAATGTTCAATTTATAAAAAAAATAATTCAAAAGAAACATGGTGGGCAAAGTAGCTAAATGCTAATTTATTACATCATCTTCTTCTGATGCTAGTTCCCCCCAGATGTACAAATTAATTTCATGACATGATGTGTCATATGTGCTAAAAACATTATGTGTATGCTTATGAGAATGCGTGATGTCATTGATAATTTATCAAGCGAATAAACAATATTCAATTTATAAAAAAATAATTCAAAAGAAACATCATGGGCAAAGTAGCTAAATGCTAATTTATTACATCATCTTCTTCTGATGCTAGTTCCCCCCAGATGTATTAATGGATTCAAAGTGCTCCATCCTATCTGCCTTCTCAAACACTTCCTGGTAGTTGGAGAAGGTGTCTGACCCAAACTTGTTTCTGTACGATGGCAGTGCACCGTCCAGAAGCCTGGTTATCATCTCTGGTAGAGTTAAGCGAGCCCGAAGCCTGACCTGTGTGGCCATCCAACGTGCAAAGTAGGATTTGAAGCTCTCACCCTGCACTTTCCTTATAGCTTCCAGATGTTGCATCGTGGTTTCCATTTGAGAGTTGAAACCATAATGCCCCAGCATGGCTTGAGCAAGGCTATTCCAATCGGTAGCTATGTCCAGCGGGAGGTGGCTGTACCATTCGTTGACTGGGTGGCCCAAGGTGACGACAAAGAGCTTAGCCATCATCCATTCGCTGACCCTCAATGCTCTCATTAAAACATTGATGTTTTTAGTTGTTAAAACATAGATGGTTTAAAGTTGTTAAAATAAAAATGGTTCATTTTTATTTACACGTACGTTGGTCGATTTTATTAGTGAAAATGACCGCATGGCAAAGTAGTGAGGATGGTTATCCGGGAATACGCTTTATTCCCTTCGTTGGGGTGACCTAAAAGATATTTAGAAATATAGATCTAGGCCGAGCATGCATAACATAGCCATCGTTTGGGTTAACAACTGTAACGATATCATTCATATTGTTATCGACTTCCCTATGAAGGGCGATATCGATATGAATGGCCCGAAGCGCATCCGTTGTTACTCCAAACTTTAATTAATACATTAATAAATTTATAAATCATATGTAAATCCTAAATAATTACAATTTAGAGGTTTGTTACCCCCAATGATCCATTTCCAAGTTCAGAAGGGTCTCAGCTGGTCGTTCGGGGCTCAAACGATTCGAAACGGAGCAAAACAAAGAGAAATTGCATTCTGCCAAAGCCAATGAAATTAACGACATTAGGAAATGTTTTTAACAACATTGAGATGTCATTAATGACATTAGGTGATGTCGTTAACGACATCAGATTTCCAGACCTGTAGAAAACATGCAAAAACAGCAAAACGAAAATCCAAAACTTTAAACGATCATAACTTTCGCTATACTTAACCGATTTGGATGATCTTTATCATTCCAGAAAGCTCAAGATGTGTAGAATATGTTCATGTAAAGAAAATACTCAAAAATATTCTAAATCATACTATAAATTGTGGAAAAAAGATTGGTGTGCAAAAACGGAAAAAACAGAAAACAAAATGAAACTTCAAAAAGAAAAGCATATAGATGTAAGCAAAAACTCTAGGAACTAAGAGGCTTACCCTGTAGTCATGAATCCACATTCTTTAAGGTCCATGAAGTCCTCCAAGAAGCTCTCCTTGTTTCTTTTTTGTTGGTTTTGGTTGTTTACCGAAAATCTTCGGAAGGGATCTATTCCGTGCCAAAGTGGATGTTTTAGAAGGTGCAGTAACCTCCAAGTGAGTGATAATGATGTTTTAGACTCTCCATTCAAGCCTAAACCTCAAGTATTTAATCTAACTAACCCGAAATCTCAAGTTTTGGGGGTGAAAAGTTTGGTTTTTTGCTTAAGAACACCACAAATAAATGCTCCATTTCCTCATGTTAAATATGAGCTCTCCTTCTCTGTAAATGTGAGCTTTTCTCTGCAACTTCCCCATCGTTCTTTACTGCAAATTCAGTCCCCTTATGGGGCTCCCTTCAATCCAAAAGTCCAAGTTGGCTCACCCACTTATTTTTGTCTTTTCCCTCTTTTTCTTCCTTTAATGATGCATGATGTTGGATGGCATCATGTTGATAGGGTGTTGGGTGGAGAAAACCCAGAATTAGGGGTTAAAGTTGGGTCTTTTTTACCAAAAGATGAAGAAATTGGCTTTTTGGTCTGTCTACCAATTCAATGTCATTAACGACATTGACAATGTTGTTAAGGACATTGGCCATATCATTAACGACATTGGCGATGTCATTAACGACATTGCAGGGCCAAACTGGGTTTTTATTTTGGGCTTGGGCTTTTTTTTAAGGAAAGGAGGCCTAAAGAAACAAGGCAGATGATTCCCAGACTATTTCAGGACCCTGCAAAATGTGAAAACCTAAAAAGGGAAAAATTACAGCTTCATCATCAAACTCACGAGTAGGGAGTAAAAATCCCGTGCTCACAGCTATTTAGTGAACCAACATTTTTTGAGTGGTAACTTGCTAAATATGGCTACGTGAGAGCGACCCGTACTAAGCATAGTATTGTTGTTGTCCAGGTTTTTATAAGTTTCATAATTCATTTACCCTAGATTTAGAAAAGTCATTTCATGTGTTGCTCTGCGGTGAATTATAGGATATTTAAGCATCTAGAACCTAGTTGTTGAAGTTATCTAGTGCATAAAACTTTCTTGATTATTTTGCATATTTTAATCTACTATACTTTTTCTTAGGGAATATCTATATGCTTTGCATCTAATATGTTCATGCACCAGTCCATTCATCTATCTACCATTTAAAACCTTTAACTTATTTTATTTTCTTTTGTTCCGTAACTCTAATTGATCCTTAGAACCGAATTCCTTCCCTGTGGATCTATATCTTTTAAAACTACATCGCAACTGTATACTTGCAGTTATCATCATTTTTCTATTTGATAAGCAGTACTGACAACACCTATTCATATTTAGAACTTTTATATTATCAGTAGAAAAGTGACGAACAGCCTTTTGAAGAGCTTCTCGTCTTTTTTTCTTTTTAGGAACTTTTTAAATTTGCGGACAAGTAGAGTTTCTTCTGATTCATCTTTCAAGTAGAAGAATCTTCTTTGGTGGTTTCAACTTTTAGTGTAGGAGATTTCCATTTAGCCACCATTTCTTGGTGACTCATGGACTTCATCTTCATTTCATAGGTAAGTAAAGATCCTATGAATTCACCATATGAGCAATCCGAGAGATCATTTAATTCCTCAATTGTAATTAGCTTTGCATCCCAAGAGCTTGTCATAATTTTAATTAATTCCTAATTAGTTCTTCATCGTTGAGGGTTTTGCCAAGATTCTTGAGTTTGTTGACAAGTAAAGTGAATCTTGTATTGTTTTTGAAAATTGCCTCGTAAGACTCCACTTTGAACAACTCATATTCCGTAATGAAAAGCGTAATCTTTCCATCTTTGACTTTCTTAGTTCCTTCATGAGTAGTTTCTAGTTTGTCCTTAACGGTAGTGCAACCTGAAACACGGTTAAACTCGTGAAATTCTAATGCGCACTGTAAGTTATTCAAAGCTTTAGAATTTAAAGCAATCATACTCCAATCATTGCTATCATATTCATTTTTCAGTTTTCAAAACTTATCACCATCAATGGTTTTGAAGGGTAAGTTGGATCCATTTTTTACAAGTCTCCAAACCGAATATTCGAAGACTGTAAAAACGTGTTCATCCTAGTTTTTCAAAAATCATATTTTTCACCATTAAAGAGAGGAGGGGGGTTAATATCAAAACCTTTGGGAGTAAAGACATCTTGGAGAGAAGAAGAGCTAGCCATACTAGATCACTTTTAGGTTTTGACACCTTCGACCAAAGAGTGAGGCTTTGATACTAATTGTTAGTCCGAAGTAGGTTAGAAAAGGACTAGAGGGGGTGAATAGGACTTTTCATACTTATAAAATTTGCCACAAATTTTTTATAAAAAAAATGTTCACCCTAAACACAAGTTTAATTATTGTGAAATATATAAAAGTGATTTAAAACTCATATATACTAAACTTTGCTTTGAGTGATAATTCTTTCATGTATAAAACCATTTATACTAAACCATGTGTTAGATAAATGGTTAAGAAAATGGGGTTAAAGTTTAAAATTCAAATGATAGCGGACTTTTGAAATATTAAGGACAGGGCTGGTGTTACATAAGACGTATTAGGTCTAGTGTAGTCAAATAGAGAATTCTACATATAATTCTTCTAAATTGTCATGGATCAATCATTCCATCACTTGAAATGGTGAGGACTAAACCATGATAGAAATGACTACAAGTAATTTGAGCTTCCATCAACTCTGCAATAGTCAAAAATGTCTTTTTGGCATATTTAGTTTGAGAAAAATAACTGTCATTTGTGTTTTTGCCAACTCGGTTCCTTAAAAATAATATATATATATATATATATATATATACACACACACACACACACACACACATATACATACATATATATACATATATATTTACATATATATACATATATATTTACATATATACATATATATATATATATATACATATATATTTACATATATATTTACATATATACATATATACACACACACATATATATATATATACATATATA
>CATIWQ010380649.1:0-13138 GCA_949673415.1 Euphorbia schlechtendalii
TATATATATATATATATACATATATATCTATACACACACACACACACATATATATATATATATATATATATGTGTGTGTGTGTGTGTGTGTGTGTTATTATGTATATGCTCATTGATGATACAATGTCCATGACTACTTCATAGCATGAAAAAGTGAGGATATAGTGGGAGCTATGTGGTGTGAGAATTGCACACACATGTTACTATGAATAGTCTAAATATCCCCAATCATAGTTTCATTGAGACTGTACATCAATGAAGCGGATAGACTTGCATGTGTATGCTTACTCCTTGGATTAGATCCAAGAAACTGATCTCACGAGCTGAAGGTGGCACCTTTAGTTAACACATGAATGTATTTGGGTAATACATTAGAGATCGTAATAAGATAGACACTCGGAAATAACTATATCCATGTGTTGGTGTCATGTCTTGTTGCAATAGTAGTAAAAGTATCCTCAAACTTGAGTTACTGGTTACCTTGTCTAGGAATTACTATACTTTGGGTCATTCTTATTCATACCCTGATGATAAAGGTAATACGGGTTATTATGGGTATAGTGATGATCACTCGTTTATAAGCCGAGTAGTCAAGATGGGATCCATTGCTCCTGATATAGTGATATAATGGGAGTTGTACCTTAAGGCCTCTTTTTGAATAGACACACTCATAAACATTTTATCAGAGTATAAGATTGATATATAAGGTTTCTAGTCAGTATGAATACATTATGGCGAGTGGTGTTCTTCGTGAACAGGCCTAACTCGGGATAATTATGGCTATTACATGAGCTAGCACTTAATCCGAGCTCAATAAATTAGATGGTACTTAACCTGATGAAAGGAATGTATTGTATTAGTCACTATTGCGGAATCGGATCAAGTTACAAGCACGTGACGTTCCGAGTATCTGGGTATCATACGCCTTTGCTAGAAAGCCTATTTGATTGTCTAGAGTTATTGGGTTCCATTTCAATCTGGAGTACTAAGCCTAAAGGTTCCCAGATGGGAAACCAAGTTTAGGTTAACCTCTAGCGACTTTATACTTCAGGATCCTATGAGGTCACACACTTTGGGTCTTTACTGAACTAAGCAAAGGACTTATAGACTGGGTCTATGCTGAGAGTATAAAGAAAGTCAAACTAGTTGGATGAATTATTAATTGGTTGGACCAAACAATAATTAAAGGAATTTTTAAATGAGGAATAAAATTGTGCGGAGTAAAAGGGAATTATTTCCCGTTGCAAGTGGGCCCCGTGAACACGGGTTGTTCACTGGTGGGACCTGCATGGCAGCTTTACGAGCACCGAAGAAGTCTTAGTGGGTCATTGGCATTCGCTATGCCCACCATCGTAGCTCGTAAGCAAGGCTTGCAGGAAAACATGAAAGCCTAGCTTGCGATACAAGGCAAGCCCGTTAGGGCATGCAGGATAGCCTACAAGCCTAGCTTACTGGACAAGGCATGCTCGTTAGGCGTGCCTTATGCGGTAACGCACAACTTGCTCAAGTGGGCTGTGCGGACGAGTTAACCCACGGAGCCTAGGGCTCCGTACATGTGACCCGCATGTTGGATGGGATTTTCCTCATCCCACATTGCTAAAAAGGGGAGCATTCAGCTCCCCTTCTCCTATAAATAGGGTTCCTCCTTCTCCTTATTTCTCACTCCAACTCAGCATTCCTTCTGAGTTTTGACATCTTTCTTCATGATCATTTTATGAGATATTCCACGAGTTTCTCAACTGTCGGAAGAATTCCTTTGAAGGCTCATCCATATTTTTAAGAGTGCCTTCTAAGTTATATTTTCAGGTTGGTCTTTGAGTGGTCTAACAGTTGCTGTCTACCAACAAGTTCTTCCTCAACTGGAGGTTTTGGTCGCTCAAGATCTGTGTGGATCAATCATAGAGGTTATCCTAATTTGGAGGCTAGTGCTAACAAAGTGTTTTCTAATTGTTCTAAGGGAGCACCGCACTAAAGGGAAGGCGCACATCAACTAGTAATGCTCTTAACTTAGATGCTAGGTTTCCTTTATTAATTTTTATAAACCTATAAGCATCTATAGAATATTTTAAATTAGATTATATCAATCATGGCATGCTTGGGAGTTCCTTTAGGGTTAATTTTTAGTTTTTGAAATTTTGCCTTACAAGTTTGCATGTTCAATTACTACCTTAATTAACCAGCGGTAGTTAATTGAACCTAAATCAAGAAGGAATACTAAAACTGAGAATGGAATTGAGACTAATACATCCATTGCAAGATTCCTAGCCAGTAAATAGTTCCCCTCTAACATCCAAACCTCCATAAGGGCTTTGCTAGCCAAGGAGAGGAATTAGGATAGGATATCCAAGAATGAATTGCGACCTCAAGGTACGGGACACCACCAGCCTAAATTTAATACCTAGTTCCAATTAGGTCCAGTCCAGATCTGACCTCTTGTGATTCATAGTCATACTTCCAATTTCTAAGCTTATTTTGGTCTAAAATTGAACCAAGCTAATCAGTATTAGCTGACTATGGGAACCAGGTAGTTTGTATAGTTTCTTCGGGGTCAAGGATTAGAGTTTCTAAGCTTTTTAAATCAAAATTCTCTTCGTGCTTTTTAGTATGGTTTTCTTATCAAAATAATGCCTAGTCCTTTTCAACCAAGGGTTTCAGGAATGGTAGTTTGCCTTATAAAAATCTGACCTTTCTATGGGTGCTCCTCCGATTTATCCTCCAATGAACATGTATTCCTCTCAAGGGTTCACTTCTTAGTCCTTGAATTTGCCTATTCGAGGGGAACCTCTTTATCAAGGCTCCACCACTGAACCTACCACTTTTGCAACCCAATTTCAGGTTTAATCTCAGCCTCTGACCACTCCTCGGTTCCTAGTCTCTCCAAGGGGTATATGACTTATGGTCAGCCATCTTTTTATCACCTAGTTACTATGGGTGTTAACTAGCCGAACTGAGACCGAACAGTCCTGGGCTCGGCTGGGCTCGTGAATAAAAATGGTCATGCTCGGCTCAGCTCAAAGCTCATCGAGCTTAGAAAACTTTGGCTTAGCTCGGGCTCATGAAAAGCTCAGCTCGAGTTCGCGAGCTTCACGACCCCAAACAAGTCGACTATATATTTCTTTTGCAACTAAAAATAAAAGTGTTGCCCCTAAGTGTTTCAACATTAAAATACTAGTTAAAAAGTTGCATTAGTAACACTATATTTTACTATACTTTTCCAAAAAAGTATCGAAAAATACATTTATTATACGAATAATTATTACTCACTAAATACATACAATTTGTTTTGCACTAATTTATTAAGTAGAAAAATTATACGAACATGTTTACGAGCTTTCGAGCCGAATCGTAGAAGGTTTGGTTTGGTTTGTTAATATTTCAAGCCGATCTCAAACTCGAATCGAGCTCTATTGAGTCAAACTTTGATCGAGCTTTTACCGAACAGAATCTCAAACTGTTTGCAAGCCACTAGGCTTGTTAACACCCCTACTAGTTACCCCCGAGATTTAACCTAATAAGATTTACACTCAAGGGGCAAAATGAACTACACTTTAAGGGATTTCCCTCGACATAGCTAATTTTTCGCAGCATTTTCTTAGTCAACAAGCTAATCCAACTTCCATGTATCATCAATTGACTAGTTAAGTAAGTGATGAAGATTGGAATCTCGATAACTTTGTGATGCCCAACCTTGTGAGTTATAAAGGAGTTTGTGATTCTTGATCATATATCAAGAATTACCAAATTTTGATTAGGGTGAGGTAGTTTAAGTGATAAGATTTTGGCTCAAATGTTTATCACCACTTTAGGAATGCCTGTTGATGAATGGTCGGGTGAGACTTTCAAAGCCTATTAGGGGCGTTGGATGTCTATGCAAGTATTTTTTAAAGATACGCTTAGCCTCTGAGATGATTGTGAAGTTGTTAGATGGGGCTCTTTTATTCTATAAGATGCATTTAGGAGCCAACGAGTACTCAAGCTATAATGATGTGCACGTCAAGGTAAAGAAATTGGAGAGGATTCATGGGATTGAACATGTGTCATGCTCGAACCAAGCAAGACAAGGTAAAAAATATGAATGAGAATGCTACTCCACTTCTCATCTCGTGAAGTTGAAGTAAGCTAGTTCTCAAAACAACCATTCAAGTTGTATAGCTTGAGGAGGTATCAGCAGTCTGATCGACAAATGAAGTTCGTTAGGGCATTTCACCTTATGTTATAACTTTGACCCAATTGTTCACCAAGCTTCATGAGCTCAAGTTTCTCGATAACCTCAAGCCTTACACTCCACCAAAGGCTAATGACTTGAGAAACTTCTGCACTTATCATGTTGCCCATAGCCATCACACAAATAATTATAAGCTTCTCCTTCAAAACATTAAGAAGTGGATAAGCGAGAAGAAGATACATTCTCTCGAATTAAAGTCGAATACTGTTGACAGTCTTCTACATTAATTTGAGAATAAGGTAGGAATTATTAATTCGGGTATGACTCTGGAAGTGGTAACTTGATGTTTGAGAAAAGCTAGAGAAGAGGAGCACCAAGTTGTAACTATAAGGACAGGCTTACAATGGAATTTTGATATGGATTTTTTGGATGATGAAGTCAGCTTGGGCAGATATAACTCTCCTCCTTCATTTTTGGAGCTGTGATTGAGTTGCTAGTTAATCAAGATAGTAATTGAACATGCAACATTAAAAGGTAGAATTTAAAAACTTGAAATTAACCCTAAAGGATTTCCTAAGCATTCCATGATTGATATAATCTAAGTTGAAATGTTCCATCTATGTCAATAGGTTTATAAAACTTATAAAAGAAACCTAGCATCTAAGTTTAGAAAATTACCAGTTGATGCGTGCTTCTCTCTCTTTTGGATGTAGCATTCCTTAGAGCAATTCGGCAGAATTCCATTGGCACTAGCCTCCAAACTAGGATGGCCTCTATGATTGATCCACACAGATCTTCACCGACCCAAACCTCCGTTGAAGTAGATCCATTGGTAGATAGCAGTTGCTCAACCGCTCGAAGACCAACCCGAAAATATTAAGTGAGAAGGCTCACTTTAAAATAGAAAGAGCCTTCTAAAGAAGTCTTCATCACTTGGAGGATCTTACAAAATCTCACGAAGAAAAGATGTCGAACTCAGAGAGAAAGGCTGAGTTGAAGTACGGAATAAGGAGGAGATGTGAGGCCTATTTATAGGGAGAGGGGAGTGAAAAACTACCCTCATTTAACAATGTGGGATGTAAAAAAAATCTCAACCAATAAAACATGGTTAGTCACAAGGATCCCTAGGACCTGCGGGCTGACCCTCGCCTGGGCTTACCTTATACTGCAAACTAGGCTTGCGTGCGCAAGCTCGCAGGCCTGCTATTCGCTAGCATGAGAGGGTTTAGCCCGCGCGCTCGTGGGGTAGCAACGTAGGACCCACCATGAACAACTTGTGTTCATTGGGGTACACTCGCAATAGAAAAAATTCCCTTGCTCCGCTTCGTGCAATTTTCCCAATTAATAATTTAGTTCAACCAATTAATCCTTTTAATTATTAATTTGGTTCAACCAATTATTAATTCTTCCAATGAATTCGACTAAACAAACATTCTCAGCATAGACCTAGTCTATAGGTTCTTTACTTAGTCTTGTAAAGACCCAAAGTGTGTGACCTCATAGGTTCCCGAAGTATAGAGTTGCTAAAGGTTAAACTAAACTTTTCTTCCCATTCGGGAACCTTTATGCTCAGTGTTCCAAACCGATATGGAACCCGATAGCTCTAGACGATCAAATGGGCTTTCTAGAAAAGGTGTATGATCCCCCAACACTCGAAATGTCACGTGCTTCTGACTTGATTCGGTTCTACAGTAGTAACTAATACAATACTCTCCTTTCATCATGTTAAGTACCATCCAATTTATTGAGATAGAATTAAGTGTCAGCTCCTGCAATAGCCGTAGCTATCCTGGAAATAGACTTGTTCATGAAGAACACCACTTGCCATGATGTATCAAGATTGACTAGAAACCCATTCGATCTTATACTCAGATTAGAGGTTTATGAGTGTTTCTCTTCAATAAGAGGCCCTAAGGTACATCTTGCAACGGGGCTCACTCGTTGGGGTTCACTTGTAATGGAAAAAATTCCCTTGCTCAGCTCCATATAATTTTTCCAAAATTCTCCTTTAATCCTTTTAATTATTAATCTGGTCACCCCAATTAATAATTCATCCAATGATTTCGATATCCTTAATATTCTCGGCATAGAACCAGTATATAGTTTCTTTACTTAGTCCGATAAAGACCCAAAGTGTGTCACCTCATAGGATCCCTAGGTATAGAGCCTCTAGAGGTTGACCTAAACTTGTCTTCCCATTTGGGAACCTTTAGGCTCAGTTTTCCAGACTGATATGGAACCAGATAACTCTAGATGATCAAATGGGCTTTTTAGCAAAGGCGTATGATCCCCTGATACTTGGAATGTCAAGTGCTTGTAACTTTATCCGGTTCTGCAATATTAACCAATACAATACACTCCTTCCATCAGGTTAAGTACCATCTAGTTTATTGAGCTCAAATTAAGTGTCAACTCATGTAATAGCCTTAGCTATCTTCGAATTAGACTTGTTCACGAAGAACACCACTCACTATAATGTATCAAGATTGTCTGGAAACCAATTCTATTAATCTTATACTCTAATTAGAGGTTTATGAGTGTGTCTCTTCAATAAGTATTATATCACTATATCAGGAGCGATGGATCACATCTTGACTACTTGGCTTACTAACATGTAACCATTACTATACCCATAATCATCTATGTCCTCCTGATAAACAAGGTATGAATAATTATGACCCAAAGTATAGCAACTCCTACATAAGTTAATCAATATTTCAGGTATGAGGATACTTGTACTGCTACTGTAATAATTCATGACACCAACATATGGATATAGTTATTTCCAAGTATCTGTCTCATATCGATCTCCGATGTATTACCCGAATACATTCATGTGTTAACTCAAGGTAACTCCTTCAGCTCATGAGATTGACTGCTTAGATCTAATCCAAGGAGTAAGCCTAGATATGCTAGTCTGTCTACTTCATTTATGTCCAGTCTCAAGGAAATTATGACTAGGGATATTTAGACTATTCATAGTAACACATATATGTAGTTCTCACACCACTTAGCTTCTATTATGTCCTTGCACTTTTATGCTATGAAGTAGTCATGAACTTTGTCTTATCAATGCACATATATGTATAATATTATACATATATGATAACAGCGAGATACGTAAATACAAACAAAAGCATTGATAAATGACAAAGATGCCTTTTATTATTAATAATAATACAAAACTATTTGTACATTATAACTAATTCAGATATATCACCCTAATTACCTCTAGGGCATACATCATGTCTAACAATCTCCCACTTGTACTAGAGCCAATTGCCCATGTACTTCATGTCATACTCGTTAACATGCTTGTCATGGTTAACCTGAGTCAATTACTATGTTAGCCCATCCTCTAGATTCTGATCCGTTAGGATGTATTCTAAGCTTATATCCTTTCTAGCTACTATCTCTTGAATGAGATTGTATTTTTTGAGTACATGTCCATTTCTCTGATGAGATTATGGTTCCTTTACCTGAGCAATAACCCCATTGTTATCGAAATAGTCCGTTATTTGATTTACAATGCTGGACACCACACCAAGATCACCAATAAATCCCTTAAGCTAGACAACTTATTTAGTTGCTTCTGAAGCAGCTATATAATCAGATTCTATGGTTGAATCGATAGTCGTATCTTATTTGTAACTTTTCCAAACAACTACCCCTCCATTTGACATAAACACATATACCGATTGGGACTTGTTATCATCCCTATCAGATTGAAAACTCGCATCGGTGTATCCCTTTGTAGAGAGATCACCTTCTCCATATACCAAAAACATATCCTTAGTCCTACGTAAGTACTTAAGGATAGTTTTAATGGCCATCCAGTACTTCTCACCTAGGTCAAACTAAAATCAACTCGTGATGCTCATCGCATGTGAGATGTCAGGCCGAGTGCATACTATAGCATACATGATGGATCCTATTGCTGAGGCATAGGGTATTCCACTCATGCGCTATCTCTCCTCTTGTGTTATCGGACACTCAGATTTAGAAAGGTTATTCTTATGAGACATTGTGAGATAACCCTTTCTTGACTGCTTAAGGTTAAATCTAGTCAAAACCTTATCTGTGTATGTACTTTGTGAAAGACCTAATAGCCTTGTAGATCTATCTCAATAGATCTTTATACCAAGTGTAAAAGCTGCTTTTACAAGGTCTTTCATGGAGAACTTCTTTGACAACCATGACTTAACTATCTAAAGAAAAGGAACATCGTTTCTTATCAGCAATATGTCATCGACATATAATACAAAGAAAATGATCACACTGCCACTAGCCTTCTTATATACACAAGGCTCATTAGCATTTAACACAAAAACCAATTTTTCGAATTATCTCAACAAACCTAATATTCCAACTCCTTGATGCTTGCTTAAGTCCACAAAGGGACTTCTATAACTTACATACCTTTTACCCATCCTTAAATGTAAAACCCTCGGATTATGCCATATACACATCCCTATCCAGATTCCCTTTATGAAATGTTGTTTTCACCATCTGCCAAATCTCATAATCATATTGAGCGGTGATGGCAAGGAGTATCCTGGTAGACTTTAGCATGGCCACCGATGAAAAGTTTTCATCATAATCAATGCCTTCTTTTTTATTGTAACCTTTTGCAACCAGCCTTGCTTTATATGTAATTATGTTACCGTCTATGTTAGTTTTTTTTCTTGAAAACCCACTTCATCCTATGGGCTTAATACCAAACTTGATTTTCGTACATGGAGTCCATCTCTAACCTCATGGCTACAAACCATTTGTCAAACTTTAAGCCTTCCATTGCCTCCTTATAAGTTTTAGGCTCATCATCTTCCATAAAGATGAGATGTTTATCATCAATGATGATAAACCCGTATCGCTCGGGAGCAATTGGAGCCCGACTTGACCTACACAATGTTGATGTTATAATAGGTTGTTTTATGCTTAGACTTTCTTGTGTAAAAAGCATAGGAACAATTAGCTAATTATTTATTTGATCTTCTTGAGTGCCTAACTCAAGAATGCTCCCACTAGCTTTCGCAAGTATATGCTCCTTCTCGAGGAATTGAGCATTTCTAGAAACAAGGACTTTTTGTTCCTTCGAATCATAAATGGCATAACCCATAGTCTCCTTAGGGTAACCTACAAACAGACACCTATCAGACTTAGCACCCAGCTAATCTGAACTTATACTCTTTACGTAAGCAGGACATCCCCAAACTCTCAGGTGAGAAAGAGCTAGTTTCTTAACATACCACAACTGATTTCAAGGGTACTTTGTTTGGAATATAAACTGTGCACTCAAGTGCATAACCCCAAAAGGATTTACTAAGTTTTGCTTGGCTCATCATGGACCAAAATATATTGAGTAGCATTTGATTTCTCCTTTGTGACACTCCATTTTGTTGGGGTGTATAAGGAGGTGTCCATTGGGATAAAATACCATTATCCCTTAGATAATCCTGAAACTCTTGGCTTAAGTATTCATTGCTTCAATCAGATCGAAGGGTCTTAATACTTTTCCCAAGTTATTTCTCTACTTCGGTTTTCAACTCTTCGAATTTCTCAAAACTTTCAAATTTGTGCCTCATAAGGTATAGATAACCAAATCGCGAGTAATTGTCGAAAAAGGTTATGAAGTATACGAAACCCTCGTATGTCTTAACACTCATTGGACCACATACATTGGTATGTATTATTACCAAGGTACTAGTGGCATGCAGACCCTTTCCTTTGAACGGTTTCTTAGTCATCTTCCCCTTTAAATAAGGATCACACGCCCCGTAGGATTTCATTGGGCCTAAGTCACCACATTTATGTAACTTAGTTAAGCGAGTCTCATTTATATGACCTAGACGACAATGCCATAAGTATGAGGATTTCTCATTATCTAATCTCGATTTCTTAACAATGTTCATATTTAGAATTTCAGTTTTAGTATCTAGAACATAAATTCTATCAACAAATATTCCACAAATATAAAGAATATTATCACGTCAAATTTGACAATTATTATTAAAAAATAAAATTTCAAATCCATCTATTACTAAACGTGCAAAAGAAATAATATTCTTAGTGACTGTAGGAATATAATAGCAATTGTTCAAAACTAAAACTAGGCCACTAGGAAAATGAAGGCTATACATCCTTACAACTGTTACAGCAACTCATGCTCCATTTCCAACTCTTAGGTCCATTTCCCTCTTTGCTAGCCTCCTACTGTTCCACAACCCCTGCACAGAAATACAGATATGAGTACCAGAAACAATATCCAATACCCATGTAGATTCATACAGAACTGTAGAGAAACTCTCTATCATGAACATACTTGAAGTAGATGCCTCATTTGGATTCTTCTTCACTTGTTCAGAAATAAGAGCTTTGCAAATAGGTTTCTAGTATCAAGGCCTTCCGCACACAAAAAATATCCCTTTGGGCTTCTCCTTTTCGATGATTACATTTTTTACCTTCTTTTTTATGGGTATTAAACATTTACCTTTTATGCAAGTCTTACATGCTAAGGTACATGTTCCTCTAGCCTTCAGACCTTCTTCAAAACTTCTAATTTTCTTAATAAACTCGAATTTCTTGCTGATCATTCTTGACATAAGAAATTCATTCTCGAAAGGTGAATATTTATCAGATAGATTTTCAATCATAATCTATATGTCATACTCAGAATTTCTTTCAATTCCTATCTGAGTCATTCTCTTTGAATACTCGAAGAATTCAATGCAACGCTTAGAGGATAGGATCCCATCATTTATCCCAGAGGTATGGAAGAATTTTAATATTTCATTCCACTCAATCTTCATGAATTCCTCTAAGATGGATCAGCATGGATTTTAGGTCCATATCATCATGCTATTTCTTAAGCTTCAAGGTTATGGTTTCAAGCACCACAAGTGGTACCACAAAAGCACCCTTCTTATGCTTAAGATACACCTCTTTCTCTTGGATAGAAGCCTCAGCATCAAGATTGACTGGTTTAAGATTATCCAAAACATAATCCAAGTTACTCTTCTCAAGCTCTTTTCTAAGAGCCTTGAACCAGTCATCAAAATTGATCCCTGTCAACTTATTTTCAAGTATCAGAAGATAGAATTTGATTAGACATTAGTATATGTACATGCATTTAATATAAGGTATTTAATTAAATACATAATTCCTCCTATTTTCTCAACATTCAAATATCCCCTTCTATTTAAATTCAGGAAATTTGGTCCAACCAAATTTTCTTAGTAGGTAGCATCCATAGCCACTTATCATGACCACCGTTATAAGAGGTCAAGCCATAACAAGATAACCATGATTGGCACCCGTCAATTTGCATCCCATGCAATTGCTAATCCATTTGAGTTCTCTTTCTCAAAATGTGTACCCAATTGTATGACTCCTCAAATGTGTCTCTAATATAGCATTAGCTCCAATGATATGGATAACTAACCATTTTGGTTAAAGCATTAACCCCATCTAGTCTCATGACCAAACACATGTTAAGGGAAAGAATGTTATTCATATCCTTACATCCGTTAATAAGGTTCGTATCACGACTTATGATGGGAAGACAATCTACAGCCTTAATATTGTTGTAGGGATTTTATTGGTGCCGCTGGTCTCGCCCTAGTCTAGGTCTTATACGATAGATATGATTATGATAATAATAATTTCAGGCTATTTGGAATTATCAACTCTAAGGGAACATGCTCAAGACTGGTACATCATAATCATTCCATTATACCAAGACTCTACATAGCATGCAAAAAAAGGTCCATGTTTAAGTTCTTGCACCTATGTCTATAAGTTTTAATTTAACAACTTAAACCACGTTTGAAAAAACCATATGCGGAATCCAATTCCCATACTAGAAATCAACTAAGTCATCAAAGTCACTTGGGTACACTTGAACCTAATACCGATGGAGATTTCGAGGTAGGAGAGGCCCCCATAAAGTGAATGAGCAGCCAAGTCCAATCCTTTCCAAAATAACCACGGGTACTTCGGTTCGTTGTACCACGGACAACTATGATTTAAAGAATTCGTCCTTTAATTGAGTTAAGAATGGGACAGCCCTCATTTTAAAGCATTTACACATGTGGTAAAATATTGTCAATTTATATGATAATCACCTAGACTAAGTTTGAGCAAAACCATAATTTAGTTATCACATCATTTTCTATAACAAGAATTGAAACCTAAGTCATTGTGAGCGGGCGACACGGAGCGATGGGCCGAGAGCGCGCGGGGTTCAAAGGCGCGGTCCACCGGGGCGTTTTGAAAATAGATGAAGAAAGCACCGGGTTAGGGACCCGGGAAAAAGGTTTTAAAGAGAAAAAGGCGAAAACATTTTAGATCGGTTCGAACCCGAATCCATCATCTCTCAGTGTGGAGTCGCCACCTGGATTAGCTCTTTCCAGGAATTAGAGTCCTGTGAGGCTTAACGTCCAGGGGACGGCCCACCAAGACAAAAAGATTCGGGTCCGGGATAAGTTGCTTATTTCTTATTGGATCACATTAAATTACATCTACATAAAACCGTTTTCTTTTAATTTGTGCATATTCGTACTTAGGTTGTTTTTGAAGTTAAATGCATGGTTCACGTATTGCGAAATAATAAAACATTCACAAAACAGAAAAATAAATCATCCACAAAAATAGTAAGTAAATGCGGAAAGTAAATGCGGAAAATAAAATTACAAGGTTTCAAAAATCGGGGGATGCAACCGCTCGCTAACCTATTATTTACATTTTCCGTAAATAAAATGTGCAATAACCGAAGGAAAAAGTAAAATCCTAAACATACATCTAACCTGCATCCACAAAGGTTAGAATAGGGGATATGTCACGTATGCTCGATTTGATTTTGGCGAGGCCCGTATGGCCTCATTAAAAACATCAACGATTTTAAAGTTATTAATTTAAATAAAACCATTTGTTTTATTAACACATTGGTTGGTCCATTTTAATTAATGAAAATGA
>CATIWQ010380656.1:0-15085 GCA_949673415.1 Euphorbia schlechtendalii
CCACAAAGGGAATAAAATATATTCCCAGATAACTGACCTCACCTTTTGCCATGCGATCAATTTCACTAATAAAATTTACCAACATACGTGTAAATAAAAATGAACTATTTTTATTTAAATTTACAACTTTTAAATCTTCGATGTTTTAATTAGGCCACACGGGCCTCGCTAAAATCAAATCGAACATATGTGATATCCCCTGTGCTAACCTTTGTGGATGCAGGTTAGATGTATGTTTAGGCTTTTATTTTTCCTTCGGGTATTGCACATATTTTCGAGGAAATGTAATTAATAGGGTAGAAGGGCAGTTGCATTCCCTAATTTTTGAAAGCCTTGTAATTTTATTTTCAGCATTTACTTTCCGCATTTACTTACAGTTTTATGGATGGATTTACTGCTTTTTCTATATGTAAATCATGCATGTAAACTTGAAAAATGATCTAAGTGCGAATATGCGCAATTAAGAAAATACAGTTTTCTATAGATGTAATATAATGTGATCACTTAAGAAATAAGCAACTTATCCCGGACCTGAATCTTTGTGTCTTAGTAGGCCGTCCCCCGGATGTTAAGCCTCACAGGACTCTAATTCCTGGAAAGAGCTAATCCAGTTGGCGACTCCACACAAAGAGATGGTGGATTCTTGTTCGAACCGATCTAAAATGTTTTTCTCCCTTTCTTTCAACCTTTTTACCAGGTCCCCGACCCAGTGCACCTTTTTTAAAACACCCCGGTGGACCGCGCCTATGAAATCGCGCGCTCTCGACCCACCGCTCCGTGTCGCCTGCTCACACCACCCATGTCAGTTTTCTTCTTGAAAACCCACTTATATCATATTGGCTTAACCCCACTTGGAGCATCTATCAAGTTACAAACTTGATTTTCATACATGGAGTCCATCTCTGACCTCATGGTTATAAACCATTTGTCAGACTCTAAGCCTTCCATTACCTCTTTGTAAGTCTTGGGCTCATCATCTTCCATAAGGAAGAGATGTTTATCATCAATTATGAGAAAATCGTATCGCTCGGGAGCGATTAGAGCCCAACCTAACCTACACAATGTCAATGCTATAATAGGCTATTCCATGCTTACACTTTTTTGTGTAACAGGCGTAGGAATAATCAGTTGATTATTTGTTGGATCTTCTTGAGTGCCTAACTCAAGATTGCTCCCATTAGCTTTCACAAGTATATGCTCCTTCTTGAAGAATTGAGCATTTCTAGAAACAAGTACCTTTTATTCCTTGATATCAGAAAATGAATAACTCATAGTCTCCTTAGAGTAACCTACAAATAGACACCTATCAGACTTAGCACCCAGCTTATCTAAACGTGTCCACTTTACATAAGAAGGACATCCCCAAACTCTCAAGAGATAAAGAGCTAGTTTCTTACCATACCACAATTCGTATGGTGTTTGATCAACTAATTTCGAGGGCACTCTGTTTAGAATATAAATTGCGCCCTCAACTACATAACCCTAAAAGGATCTGCTGAGTTCTACTTGGCTCATCATGGACCCAACCATATTGAGTACGGTTCGATATCTCCTTTTTGATACTCCATTATGTTAGGGTGTATAAGATGGTGTCCATTGGGGTAAAATACCATCATCCCTTAAATAATCCTGAAACTCTTGGTTTAAGTATTCACCACCTCGATCAGATCGAAGGGGCTTGATACTTTTCCAAGTTGTTTCTCTACTTTGGTTTTCAACTCTTTGAATTTCTCAAAACTTTTAGACTTGTGCCTCATTAGGTACGGATCGTGAGTAATTATTGATAAAGGTTATGAAGTAGATGAAACCCTTATGTGTCTTAACACTCGTTAGACCACATACATTAGAATGCATTATTTCCAAGGTACTATTAGCATGCTGACCCTTTCCTTTGAAAGGTTTCTTAGTTATCTTTCCCTTTAAACAAAGTTTGCATGCCCCTCAGGATTCTCATTCCATTGGGCCCAAGTCACCACATTTGTGTAACTTAGCTAAGCGAGTCTCATTCATATGGTCTAGATGAAAATGTCTTAAGTATGAGGATTTCTCATAGAGCTTTGCAATCATGTTTCTAGTGTCCAGGCCTTCCGCACATGAAACATAACCCTTTGGGCTTTTCCTTTTCAATGATCACATTTTTTACCTTCCTATTGATAGGTTTTAAACCTTTACCTTTTATGCAAGTCTTACTTACCAAGGTACCTGTTCTTCTAGTCAGATCTTCATCAAAACTTCTAAGTTTCTTAATAAACTCAAATGTTTTGCTAGTCTTTCTTGACATAAGATAATCTTTCACAAAAGGTGAATATTTATTAGATAGATTTTCAATCATAGTCTGTATGTCATACTCGGAATTTCTTTCAATTCCTATTTGAGTCATTCTCTTTGAATGCTCGAAGTATTCAATGCAATGCTTAGAGGCCAGGATCCCATCATTTCTCCAAGAGGTATGGAAGAATTTTAATATTTTATTCCATTCAATCTTCATGCCCTCATGAATTCCTCTGAGATGGCTCAGCATGGATTTTAGGTCCATACCACTATGTTTTTTCTTAAGCTTCAAGGACATGGTTTCGAGCATCACAAGTGACACCATAAAAGTATCCTTTTTATGCTTAAGGTATCCCTCTTTCTTTTGGATAGAAGCCTCAACATCAGGATTGACTGGTTTTTTTATTATCCAAAACATAATCCATGTTGCTCTTCTCAAGCTCCTTTGTAAGAGCCTTGAACCAGTCATCAAAATTGATCCCTATCAACTTATTATCAAGTATCGGACAAAGATTTATGTTTGGGTTCATGTTCAACCTAGATATAAGATAGAAATTGTTTAGACATTAGTATATGTACATGCTTTTAATAGAAGGTCTTTAATTAAACACATAATTCCTACTATTTTCTCAACATTCAAATAGCCCTTCTATTAAAATTCAAGAAATTTGTTCTAACCTATTTTCCTCAGTAGCTAGCATCCATAAACACTCATCATGACCCCTTGCTATAGCAGGTCGAGCCATAATAAGACAACCATGGTTGGAACACGTCCATTTGCATCTCATGCAATTTCTAATCCATTTGAGTTCTCTTTCTCATGACGTGCGTACCCGATGGTAAGACTTCTCAACTGTGTCTCCAATCTGGCATTAGCTCCAATGATATGGACAACTAACCCATTTTGGTTAAAGCATTAACCCTGTCTAGTCTCATGACCAAACACATGTTAAGGGAAACATTTTGTACATGTCCTTACATCCGTTAATAAGGTTCATATTACGACTTATGACGGGAAGACAATCTACCACCTTAATATTGTTGTAGGAATTTTATTGGTGCCGCTGGTCTCACTCTAATCTAGGTCTTATACGATAGATATGATTATGATAATAATAATCCTAGGTTATTTCCAAATTATTAATCTAAGGGAACATGCTTAAGACTAGTACATCATAATCATTCCATTATATCAAGACTCCACATAGCATGTAAAACAAACAAAGCCCATGTTTAAGTTCTTGCACCTATGTCTATAAGTTTTAATTGAACAACTTAAACCATGTTTGTAAAACTATATGTGGAATCCAATTCTCATACTAGAAAGTAACTAAGTCATAAAAGACTCTTGGGTAAACTTGAACCTAATAACGATGGAGATTTCCAGGTAGGAGAGGCCCCCTTAAAGTGAATGAGTAGCCAAGTCCAATCCTTGCCTAAATAACTAAGGGCACTTCGGTTCGTTGTACCACTGACAACTATGATTTAAAGATTTCATTCTTTAATTGAGTGAAGTACGAGACGACCCTCAATTAAAGCATTTACACGTGTGGTAAAATATTGCTAATTTATATGATAATCACCTAGACTAAGTTTGATCAAAACCTTAATCTAGTTACCACATCATTTTCTATAGCAAGATTTGAAACCTAAGTCATGCATAACATACTTTAATAAATTCATAAAAAATATCAATTTCAACATATTATAATCAATAATGCATAGCATAAGGCAGGCTCTGATACCACTACTATTTAATCAAGACAGTATTTGAAAATGCAAAGTTACAAGGCGAAATTTAAAAACTTAAAATTGACCCTAAAGGATCTCTTAAGCATATCATGGTTGATATAATCTAAGTTGAAACGTTTCATAGATGCTATCAGGTTTATAAAACTTATTAAAAGAAACTTAGCATCTAAGTTAAGAGCATTACCAATTGATGCATGCCTTTCCCTTGGTGCGGTTTTCCTTAGAGTAATTTGACAGAACTCCTTTAGCACTAGCTTCCAATCTAGGATAGCGTTTATGATTAATCCATATGGATTTTATCAACCAAAACCTCTGTTGAGGAAGAACCCGTTGGTATACAGCAGCTGCTAGATCACTCGAAGACCAACCCAAAAATATTAACTAAGAAGGCTCACTTCAAAAGAAAGAACCTTCTAAAGAATTTTTGCAACGTTGGAGAAACTCGGGGATGATCTCGTAAAAAGCTCATGAAGAAAAATATGTTGACCTCAAAGAGAAAGGCTGAGTTAAAGTACATTAAAAACGAGAATGGGGGTAGTTATATATAAAAAGAAGGGGAGCAGAATGCTCCCCTTTCCAATGTGGGATATGTTAAACCCTATCCCATAAAAAGGTCAACTGCATGGATCCCTAGGATTCGTGGGCTGACCGCGCACAGCCCTCTTGCGCGGGCTGTGTGGCAGCTACGAAAGGTAAGCCCTTACGGGCTTGCCTTACCCTACAAGCTACTCTTGTAGGCCTGCTACCCGCTAACATCTGCAGGCCTAGCCCTCGAGCTTCTTAGCTCACGGGGCAGCTGCGTAAGCCCCACTTCGAACAACTGGTGTTCATTGCGGCTCACTCGCAATGGGAAAAATTCCCTTGCTCCGCTTAGTGCAATTTTCCCAATTTTCACTTTAATCCTTTTAATTACTAATCTGGTCCAACCAATTAATAATTCATCCTATGAATTGGACAACCTTAATATTCTCGGTATAGATCTAGTCTATAAGTTCTTAACTTAGTCCGATAAAGACCCAAAGTCTATGACCTCATAGGATCTCAAAGTATAGAGCCATTAGAGGTTAACCTAAACTTGGCTTCCCATCGGGGAACCTTTAGGCTTAGTGTTCCGGACCGATATGGAACCCGATAGCTCTAGATGATCAAATGGGCTTTCTAGCAAAGGCGTGTGATCCCCCGGTACTTGAAACATCACATGCCTATGACTTGATCCAGTTCTGCAATAGTAATGAATACAATACGCTCCTTCCATCTGGTTAATTACCATCTAGTTTATTGAGCTCAGATTAAGTATCAGCTCATGTGATAGTCGTAGCTTTCCAGGAAATAAACTTGTTCACGAAGAACACCACTCGCCATAATGTATCAAGATTGACTAGAAACCCATTCTATCAATTTTATACTCTGAACAGAGGTTTATGAGTGTGTATCTTCAACAAGAGGCGTTAAGGTAAATCTCCCATTATATCACTATATCATGAGCGATGGATCCCATCTTGACTACTCGGCTTATCAACATGTTGTCATCACTATACCCCTAATCACTCGTATTATCCTGATCGCCAAGGTATGAGTATGTATGATCCAAAGTATAGTAACTCCTAGATAAGGTAACTAGTATCTTAGGTCTAAGGATACTTGAACTACTACTACAATAAAACATGACACCAACTCATGGATATAGTTATTTTCGAGTGTCTGTCTTATAGTGGTCTTCAATGTATTACCCGAATACATTCATGTGTTAACCAAAGGTACCACCTTCAACTTGTGAGATCGGCTACTTGGATCTAATTTAAGGAGTAAGCCTACACATGCTAGTCTGTTCGCTTCATTGATATACAATCTCAATGAAACTATGACTAGGGATATTTAGACTATTCATAGTAACATGTATGTGTAGTTCTCACACAACATAGCTCCCACTATGTCCTTGCACTTTTACGTTATGAAATAGTCATAGACTTTTTCTTATTAATGCGCATATATAATACCGCATCTATATGATACCAACGAGATACATAAATTAAACAGACACTGATAAACAACAAAGATGCCTTTAATAATAATAATAATAATCTGAAATTGTTTATACATCATAACCAATTAAGATTTATTGGCCTAATTACCTTTAGGGCATACATTATTTCTAACAGTTCCCATCTGTACCTCATGGGCCATAATCGGGGAGAAGCATCATATTCGTGATCGAACAACAATTATGTGTTAAATTTGCTTGGAACGTGGTTCCACGCGCTAGCTTGTTATCTGAAATTGACTCCAATTCTCCTCTTTGCTGTGATCCGAAGGTTCCTGCAAAACAACAATCGTCTCTATGGGGGTACTAGCAGTGTGACCGGCGTAGCCTCTCCGATGCTTAAGTTAGATCGAATTTAAGAGAGGAGGCAGAGGGTTTTTTTTGTGTCTCAGAATACGTACCTTTACGTGGTGACCCAAAGGGTCTTTTTTATACTCCTTGAAAGCCTCCTGGTCTGATTCAATAATGTGAATCAGCCAAAGTTCTAGCTTAAGTGAATCTTTATCTTGTTGATAAGATAAAGTTTATCTGAATTGGGAGTTCCAATTATTGAGGTCTCTTTTGTAGACTTAGACTCTTAATTGGACTTTGTGCTCCCAAGGCGTCGGGGTCGGTCCAAGGGGATAAGCCGACTGAGCTTGGTGACCACCTGAACATCTCTCTAAGATTGAGGGAAGACTTGGTTTCTTCCAAATTTGGGGCGGATTCAGTCCACCTGGATGATCACCGAGGCTTTACTCTCGGGGCGGATGGGATCCGCCTGGATTGGCAGGAACATTCCTAACTTCATCGTAATATCTTTCTCTGCTCCAGGTGGATATAATTCGCCTGGGGGTCCCACATGGCCTGTACGCGCCTACCATTATTTGTCTATGTTAACATTATGTGAGTTTTATTTAGTTTAAAATTAATTTTTATTAATTTTTTGATACGATATTGATGTAAGTTATTTTATTCCACATGTCAACTAATTCTTTATTTGTTCAATTTGTTATGTAGTGGTTGACCGAGCTTCAAAGTTTTTTTTAAGGATATCGATATCACATTCAAACCATATAATGTAGAAGAGACAGACAAAGGGCATAATAAAATGAGCCAAGAGTTAAAAGACATGGTTGCTGAATTGTCTACAACATAATTAAAGCCGGGTTGTATCATGGTGGCCATTAAGAAGAAATATCTTAATAAAAAAATAAAAATAAGACAAGTGTAAAACTTTAAGACCAAGATACGCCACGAGGAATAGAAATTGATATGTAGTTGGTTAGTTTTACCATTTGGCTGCGCAACATAAGTGCTTAAGTTGGACTCAGGCTGATATAGAATTGGGCGTTGTAACTCATATTTTCATGGAGCATCCAATGTCAATGAATTTATTAGACACATTCCCTTATTATGTATGTTGACATTGACTTAACATACAAGAAAAATTGATATATGATGCCATTGGTAGAATTTGTGTGGATGACTTCAACAAACAAAAACTTTCTTATCGCATATACGCTAATAAAAGATGAGTATGCATCAAGTTATGAATGAGCACTAGACAAGCAACGTTTCATGTTTGGAGATTTTTCACAACCAACAATGATTGTAAATGATCATCAGGTTCAGTTTGGCCTTTCCAACTATTGAATGATATTTTTCCAAACACAACACATTTACTTTGTCTTTGGCATATACTAAATGATGCGGAGAACAAAGTAATGAAATTTTTGGGATGTTAAGACGTTGCTAATACCTTTTTATCAGAGAAATGGCATCGGGGTTATCAAAGCTAAAACAAAACATGATTACGACGCGGCTCTAAAACAAATGGAATTCTCTTGGTCTAATTATCCTAGGATTCTACTTTATGTTAACACCTAATTAATTTACAAAGAAAAGATTATTATTGCATAGACTAATCAAGTTCTACATAGGAGTTGAGAGTTCACAAGCCTCACTTAAGAAGTGGTTGAATACCCCTACTGAAGCCTTGAATAACATATGAGTGGACGTGCATAAACAAATTGAATCACAAGAAAACAACATCATGTAAGAAATTTTCTTATTATACCTTTTTGCTGTTATTTTTATTATTCTTTAAAATCATTTCAGGGGGTGAGCTTGGAGAATAAAAAACTAAACGATGCTCGATAAGGATAAGTTTTTCTTTTCAATTTATGTCTTTCTGTGTATCTCATTATGCTCAAACAATTCTATGGGAGGAATATTTATGAATGATATCTTTCAGAGCCTATGTATGTGATGAATGTGGTTGCACATTACAAATTACTCATGGCCTACCATGTGCATATGCCATAGCTGATGCAATGAATGTTGAACAACCAATTAATATTGATCAAATCCACTCAACTTTGGAAAATGTTCAACATTATAGGATATGAGAAAAATAAAACAAATGATTATTCAAGTCATTTATCCCAAACTTATCGTGTTTTTTACTATATGGCCAACAAAGTAAGAGGTCAACATCCAATTATTATGCAAGTCATTGTATTTATGATGGATGATCAACTTCACCAACAAATTATGTTGAGCCGGGGGTTAATAAAAATGTAAGGAAAAGATCGAGTGGGAGTAAATCAACTAGATAGGAGAAAAGTACTTGAGAGTATACACTAGTGGGTCGTGGATGTACAAAAAATTCAAGTCAATGGAGCGGTTCCAGTCGTAGAAATTCATTTTCATTTGCAAACAATGCATCGAATCCAAGTATGAACATTATCGATACACGATTTGTACAAATATTTTGTCATTCTTTTCTTGATATTATTATTATTATTAACACTATGTTAACAATTTATCTACTGGTTTTTCAGATGTATGTCTTGAGGAGATCATTATTAAAAAAATTTCTAACAATTTTTTCGGTCATACATAAAAGGGGTAGTTGATTTGTTTGAATATGGAAATTGTGGTTTTCGGGTTATTGAAACCTACCTATTTGATGACAAACATCATTATCAATATGTTAGAAACAATATGGCAAACGATATATGATACATGACTTCGATGTCGAAGGAAATAGCTCTTCCTAGTTACCATAGGAATCATGGAATAACTATTCCTCTTTGAAAGGAAGGAATAACTATTTCTTGATTTTCATGGAAACTAGGAAGAACTATTCTCTCTAACATCGGACCACTGCACCATATATTGGATCTACCAACATCGAAAAAGTGTCGTATAAAAGCAAAAATGTGTTGGCTTAGGAGAAATGCCTACACTTTTGCCAAAAAAAAGAGTTGGCAAGTGCAATATGGCTATAGCTCTCTATACTGACACTTTTGGTCATTTTTGGCAACATGGTAATAAGTGTTGGCATAGAACCCTATAGTAACATTTGATTGTCTTTTGACAACATTTTTTAGGTGTTGCTAAATGCATATGGAAAAACACTTTCACTTGATATGGTGACACTTTTGCTATAAATGCCAACACTTTTCATTAATAAGTTTTTTCTTTTAGCCAACATTTTTTCTTATAAATAACAACATATTTAAATTGTTCACTTTTTTGTTTTACCAACACTTTTATAGATTAGCCAACATCCTACACTTTATTCTACATTTGTGTGTGTGTGTGTGTGTATATGTGTGTGTGTGTGTATCATATGATTGCAATCCTGTTAAATTAAAATATAATTCATTAAATAATATTCATGTTTCACAATTCAGTAACAAAAACTAGTCACATCCATAAAGTACAAATTATAGCATCCATAAAGTACTAGTTGAAAGAACTAGTGATATCCAAAAAGTATTATCATAATATTCACAAAATACTACTCTTGTCTCTCTTTCGAAGAGACATTATCATTCTCGCTTTAACACTCACCAAAGACATCCGAATTGAGATTTAAAGATGGACTATCTTATACCAACTTCCTAACAAACAGTGCCATCTTTTCGTTCATTTTTTCCTCCATCTTTTGGTTCATTTTGTCCTCCATTTCGCTCCTTAATTGATTTTTTATCTGATCCAACCCTTTACTTTTTTTGGCACTGCATGCCTACCAACAAGCCAAGAAGCTCCATGCGATGCTTCACCCTTCAGAATTTATACTACACTCTCACTTTGTACACCAGATGCAACAAAGAAATCACCAAAATAGTGCATAAGAACCAAACATTTTAATAGAAAAAAAGCAAGAACATCTAGTGGGCCTCAACATACATAACGAATAGGTGTAAATGAACAATATATATTATGCAATAATGGAAAGAATGTCAATAAATGTAAGCACAAGGATTTAATGAAGGTAGAGTTAAGGAAAATATGCTTTTACGGACCAAGAACACTGAAGTAGAAGTTCTGATATAAGCAACAAATAGCAAGTTGTAGAAAACACTTGATTTTAGAAGCTTTGACCGTATCTAACTAGTTCAAAGTGAAAAACTACATATCATTATTCTTTCAAACCAAAAACTTATATTCTAAAATAGCCAATAAGTAACTTACATCACACAATTAATAAATAAAAGACTCAGTGACTCACTTGTGCTAAAAGAATCATATAGGTTCCAGTTGTTTAAATTAACAAAAATAGAAAAGTAGAAAACAATTTCCAACCAAATAACTCCACTCCAAGCATTAAGTACTAGCAATACAAATTGAAAATCATGAATAACTGAAACTACCAAAAACAAAATTCTTTAAGTAATTTACCATTGTATTACAGCTTTCTTCTGGCATTACAGAGATAAAGTTAGTCAAGCTTAAACTTTGAGAGGAACATATAAGCATAACTAGCATGCAAATTGAACTTATTAACACTTCTTTACTTGGTCAAAATATCTAGTGAAATAATGATTTGAAATTATAGAAATAATTTTTAAACACGAGCAATTAATTAGAAAGTAAAGTAATAATCAACAAAGAATTTGAAATCACCAAAGCAAAGTAATAATCAGCATTTCTGATTCACAACAATATTAACATAATTTATCAAATCACATAATTTCCAAATTAATAAGTATATTCATTTTTTTAAAAAACAGTTATGATATTATACTAAAAGCACATTACCCCGGCTTTAAGTCCAATAGCTGTGGTTCCAGCGCCACCATGATGAACCTGCATTTTTATTATTTGATTTAATTGCCAGGAAAAATGTAAATTATATTATAAGGAAGTTTATGTAAATATATACGAAAGGCTTACCACAGCAGCATATTGTGGAAACAACCAATCATGGGGGCAATCCTCCAAAAGAAATATGTTATCAGGAACTGCAGTGAAATTTCCAAGATCGCACCACCCTCGATCTATTATACCTCTTTGACCTGTTGTTCGCCACTTTTCTACAGATAAGTTTAATAATTTGTTCGCAAGATCTGGTTATATATTAATGGTGCCAAAAACTTGTTCACATAAAATATAGGTGTTGTTAGTACCTCTTATCAAATAGAAAAATGATGATAACTGCAAGTATATAATTGCGATGTAGTTTTAAAAGATATCAAACCCACAGGGAAGGAACCAAGTCTAAAGGTCAATAAGGAAGACATAATAAAGAAAATAAAATATTTTTGGATTTTAGTTGGGAGGATTAGAATGAAGAATGGATAAATATATGTATGGAAAACTAGAGATTCTAAATATAGATTTTCCCTACGAAATAAGCATAGCAGAGAAAACACGTGAGTTCAACAAAGATGTTACGATTCACTAGACTAATCTAATAGACTCGGTTCAAAATACCCAGATGTTCAATTATTCGCCACAGAGAAACACATGAAATAACTTTTCTAAACATAGGGCAAACGAATTAAGACAATTATATAAACCTGGACAAAGTCAATACTATGCTTAGCCACATTTAGCAAGTTACCATTCCAAAAAATGTTGGCTCACTAAACAGCGTTATATCATATATCCAGTGACTATACACGATATTGTTAACCCCGAAACTACTCTTAAAATTAACTCTAACGCATATAACTTGATTAATATTAAAGACTTAACACTAAATGCGCATTATGACACATAAACATATCATAAACTTCGAAATAGAAAGTACAAGTAGAAAGCAAAACAAAGTTGTATGGTATGCAAGTGAAAGCTAAAGTTGATCAAACATTATCCACTCTTTAATGGGAGTCGTCAATTCTTGCAATTCCTGTGTCTGCTTTGAATTCAGTCTTGGCCCGTACAGAACCTCCACTAGGAAGCTATTCTTTGTGAATATCGAACAAACTAATATTAAAGAATGAAAACTTTTGTTGATAAGTGATTTGCAAGTACACTTATACAACAATAACTCTAGAATATAGAGAAATTTAGTGATCGAAACAAGGATTCGAATCACCTAGACATTTTCTCGCTAACACTTATGAATGTAACGAATTATCTATCTACACACTCTATACGTAACACTATAATTGCACTCTAATGCTGCACTCCCTTCATTCCATGAAATTGTAAGGTTTGGAGCCCTATTTATAGAGTTCGAAGGGTTGCGTCTATCCATACGAAGAGTTGTGTCAATTAGCGAAAGATTGTATCACTTCATTGTGATTGGTTGAGAAGCTTTAATCTAATCTACAATGGATAGGCACCCTTTCATGATTGGTTAGCTTTTGATAGGTGTCTTCTCATTGGTAGTTGATGGAGGTTGATCGCTCTTATCTAGTGGTTGGTAGTTAAGAAGATTAAACTAGAAAACCATCCAAGTCGCAATCGTGAATCTTTGATTGGTAGATTTCTATTTTGAAGAAGAAAAAGTCACGACCGTGAATGATTGTCGCGATCGTGAATTGCATTTTTCTTCAGAATTCTCCTTGTAACTTCACCGACCTTTGACAGCTTCGATCCTAAGCCAAATCTTTAAGTTCCACGCATCTTTTTGCACCTTTTTCACTCTTTTTTCATAGAATTCCACTTTAGATCATTTAACTCCCAAGATTTACCTAGTATCTGCATTTGCATAAAAAACAACTACAAACCACGTGAAATCTTTTATATGAAGTATAAAAATGACATAAACTATAGTGTTTAGTGTATAAAATTAGTATGAAAATAAGTGTAATTATACACTTATCATACCCCCAAAACTTAACTTTTGCCTTGTCCTCAAGGTAAATTCAACAGAAGTGTATAAGTTGGTAAACAAGTTCGTACCTCATTTGGCGAAAGACTATTGCAATGAGTACCACATTCCACGTTGCAAAAGATTTCAAGTAGAAGTTTGAAATTTCCCACAAATTAGTAATGTGCAATTTATATAGTTTAGTTGCATACATTTGTTCTTAATGGAGAGTCAACTGAATCGCATCTTCATATAAGCATTATATGCATAATCGAATATTTCCTTCTCTTAAGCATAGTAAAAAGTATAAAGGACATAGAAAGCACTCTTTGATTATTTCTCTCAAGGCATTTTTAGGTAACCTAGGATGCTAAAACTCTCTCAGTGGTTGCATTTTATGCTCCATACCACTCTCCCCTTTTTCAGTGGTTGCATTTTATACTTCATACCACTCTCTTGGTTTTTTTCTTTTAACCATATGTTTTTGAAGTACTTTATACTTTGCACCCATTTGTCGTGCTATGCTTTCTTTTCTTTTTTTCGCTCAATGAATGGTTGCGGTTTCTGCTCCATACCATTCCTCACCTTTTGCATAACTCATTGGTTATCATCTATTTCTTTTGATTTTTCTTTAATATCCTCATCCTTTATTAGTTAATTTCAAAGTATTATGACTATAGTTTCCTAGCACTTTAAACACACTCAATACTTATAGGACTTATTCGAGATTTGCATATAAAGCTCATAGTAAGAATACCATTAGCTATTACTCCACTTAAACTTATCGGAAGCATTAAACTAAAACTATATAACTTATACTAATTCATGTTGCATCGAAATATATATAGAAACTTACTTGGAATGTTGCTTTCGAATGTTACTCACCTCTCATCCTTGGCAAACTGATAAATGTTGTGCACTAACATCAAACTTGTAAATACCTAACACTCACAATAACCTTGGACAAAAGTTAGTAAAGTATTAGAAATGATAATGTATAACTAACAAAAATATCAAGAAAAATTTTCAAAATTTTCAATTTTTTATTTTATTCAATTTTTTTTGATTTTACGGGATTTTTAAAAATGTCCCCCCACACTAAAGAACACAATGTCCTCATTATGAGACATTATAAAAATCAAAAACTAAAGCTAAAGCTAGTCTAAAAATTGAATTGAAAAAGATAAAGTAAAGGAAAGAATAAACCCGTTCTATTGTGAAGGAGAATCCTGTGGACTAGGAGTGAATTGACAATTTTGTCTCCTAAAGAATGAACGTAATTTTTAAAGAGTCGATTTATTACTTTTTTTTAGAATTTTCATGTCCTTTCATAACTCCAAGTTCTTCTTGGCAATTATCCAATTTAATTTGCATGCTAGCCTTCCAATCTTCCGGTGCTTCTTCTTCTTCTTCATCTTCTTCTATTTTGGTCATCGAGGCTTTTCCTTTGCGATGGTTTACGGATGTATCAGATGGTCCAACAGAAGAATCTTCTTGAGTCAAGTTGAGTTTCTTGGTGCGGTTGGAGTAGGAGTGGAAAGAATAAACACCTTCATGTTTTTGGAGTAGTCCGGTGTTCTTCAAATAAGTCTCATCCATGTAGTGAAAATACTCACCCGGTTGTTGGACATAGGGGAGTTCAACTCTTGCACCCAAGACTATGACGGTGATAATTTCGGCTGCTCCAATTTTACCTCTCATACTCGTTGAGTTCTTCTTCATCATATCCCATATGATATCCACAAATTCTGCCTTTTGTTTCGTCATAGTGCATGAAAGAACAAACAAGTCTTTCTTTTAAACCTTTGTATTCTCTACTTGACAAAATACCAAAGTGGAAAGGTATTTGTGGAGAAGAAGAATGCATTCATCCTTAATAAGTTTGTTAGGAGAATTTTTGGGATCGAAGACTCTCTTACCCGATAAATTTGCCCAAACTCGATTAGGTTGAAACGAATCCGTCATGCTCGATGAATTAGCAATCT